>ML218873.1:21885-56707 GCA_004785975.1 Popillia japonica
AGTTGACCATATTATATCGCTGTAAAGCATACTTTTATCCAGTTTTATGGCAGTTTTAGTCGATTCTAATCATCCCACTGTAGGTACCTCAAAAAAAATTACACACCAATCTATAGTAATTGCAAGAACTTTCAAGGCTGGATAAAACTTCAGACATGGAAACATAGTTTTTAACAACAGAAACAATTACAAATGACTAAACTAGTGTTTCATTATGTTTATGCTATAGATAGTGACATCATTGTTTGAGAAGACTAAAAGAGATTATGTGACAATTCGAACACATTGTTAAAGACGTAAGGGTCGCGACAGAGAGAGAGAGAGAGAGAGTCGTAATTTCGCAGTGATAATTTTCCAGTTGAGAGCATCGTCCCGTGGGGAAAATTACAATATTTATGATGTCATTTAGATAGTCGATCGTTGCTTTGTCGATTGTTCAGGGTGTACTATGACAATATGATCATTTTAAACGACATCAATAATGTATAGCAGCAATTAGATGGTATTCAATGGCATTAGCGGGAAGGGTAAAGAAAAGGATACGTTTGTAAGCTATCGTGTTTATTCATAGCTTGTGCGTTTAATGTATTTGCAGTACCAAAGACACGTAATTTATTTATTTTCAGCGTTTATTCATCAAGTATGATTTAACTAAGTAAAAAAAAAAATTCCATGTCCAATTATATATTAAGAATTAGATAAGAAGACATATATTATTATGATCCAATTAACCGCCATCGTCTCCCTTATCCATTCGGAACATCTCGAAAAGAATTGTTAGTTTTGAACAACTCTCACATTGTATTACCTCTCCACCTCATTCCGCGTATAAAGCTGGTGGAAGTTATTTCTGTAATATTAAGCGTCCGCAGTAGCGAACGGGAAAAGCCGGAGTCAAAATATCCAACAAATAAAAACTAATAACACGTTTGACGTTAAGTTTGACGGGGTAGGCGTACGGGATTGTTTAGATAGACGAACTGATGGCGCCAGGAGGCGCTGTGGTCGATCTGACAAACGACGATCGCGAGACCGTGTGTCCCTTGTCAACGCGACCGAAGTCAATTCCGATGGCTGTATGTGTAGTAGTAGACGGCGGAAAATGTACGACTGTTAAAACGAAAGATGACTTACTCTTGGAAGTGGAGACACTGTTTTGACAGATGTATTTTTAGGAACACTTAAATTTGATTTCTATTAGTTCTTAATTGACGACCGCTTTAAGTGTTTTAATCTCCGTTTTAGCAATTATGAGAAGATTTCCAGCTACTCGTTTCCGACGAAGTAATGAATGACTTTGGTGTCAGTCAAAATGAGAGCTAGCAGTATCATATGTACAGAGAGATTTGGTAATTCTTCTAATTTTTGAAATTTTATACTGAAAATAAACGTTGAATTTCTTTTTTTCTGTTTAAGCTGATTGTGGTCTTGATTATAAATTTCTTCCTTGTATTTAAACAACACTAGCCCCATCATTTTGTCAGGTGAGTTACATAAAATAAAAATGATTTTTGAATTATTGTTTCAATCATTCATATAACTATTTATTAATTAGACATTCATTGCAATTTATTTTGCAAAACTTTAAGTTACAATGAAATACATGCAATGTATGTACAAAGCCTTGTATTTGCCTTGTGGCGACGTTCCTGGGTACTAAGAGGACTTTCACACAAATTCAAAATTTTCCACAAATGATGTATTCATATAACAGATCATAGTTAAATGTTGTTCACGTACAGAACTTTACAATGTCCCAGTTTAAAATTGCAATTTTGAAGCTAACTCACATCAATATTATTATTAATATAATAAACGTTTTTCAATAGAAATTTGTATGTTTTGTAACCGCCTGAAGTGCCTTAAGGTGGATCTACACCAAAGCAACATACAGCAACATTTGTGTTGGTGTATGTTGCCGTTGGTTCCAAAGTATAGACAAGAAGCAACATTTATATAAACATTTTGTCTTCATCGAAGCAAAAAAAATATAACCGTGTTTCTGGTCCGTTCCCGTTGCACGAGTAGATGGAACAGAGTATCTCCACTAACAAGGAAACACAGGCAACTGGTGGTGACCGATTTAAATGAAATTTGGTTCTTATTGTTGTGAATATTCTGCTGAGCTTAACCAAAGATAAAGATTTATCCGGACATAAACATTGCAAGAAAGGGTTTAAGCAATAGAATTTCTCAAATTACTACAGGGTTGAAATGCTCAAGTCCTGATGGATCTGAACGTTTCTGCTAAATAATGAAGCATCAGCGATTTATTCAAGACTTAGACTCTTATCTTAGAGTGTGAAATTCTCAGCAATAGGTTTTAGACAAGCTATACCAACCGAAACAACCACAAATCAACAATGGGTGGTCTTAATCACATGATGTATAGACAGTTCAGCGGTAAGCTAACTAAGCTGTTGAAACATATAAATTGATAAGAATTACACTTCACTAAGATTCGAATGCAGCGGACAGCCTCTTCCCCAAACAAAATAGCTCTACCTTTATAATGTTGGTTTCAATTAGTTTAACAGTTTCGACAGTTTTTGATAGGTTAGAAATTAGACTTATGCAGCCATAGTTCTCAGGGAGATGGCAGGTTTTGTCCCTCTTTAGAATAACTATGAGGTTAGTATGCTTCCAGAAAGATCTGAACTAATTCAATGATAACATGGCATTAGTAATTGTCATCAATCTATAAATTATTCGGTTTAGCATCACACGCAATTGTCTTTCCACATTTTCTGGTCTTCACATGCACCCTAATCTGATCCACATCATAAAGAGAGCTGGGGTAACTAACAAAATTTTAGAAATTTCTTTTAATGAAAAGTAAGTACAATTTTCTTAGAACTTCTTAGAACCGCAAGAATGAAATTACATAAAATTAGCTGAAAATGTTCTTTCCAATTTGGATATTCTCGCTTGCAATCTGAGCACGAAACCTTGCTACATCACCATACACTTAGATTAGCTTCTAAAACGTAGTTGATGTTAGTTAAAAAACGACAGCAATGAGTTCCATTAAGACATTAAAGCTATATAGGCATATTGGTATTAAAGAAAATGAGATAGCTACAAGATGGCCGACTACTGTTGAAGTCTTCAAAAAAACTGTTCTGGTAAACTCTACACTAGAATATCATATAAAGCAAACTGATCTATTTTGTGAACTAAATGACTCACAAGGAAACACAGACAAGTGGTGGTGACCGATTTAAATAAAATTTGGTGGGTTTGTAGACTGATGCAGTGTAAGAACAACGGCAACTTTCATAGATGCTAGATCGCCCGTTTTCGAGGATGGGGGCGACCAAGAGCCAATGCTACCTTTCGCTGTTTGCTAGTACCAAAAGATAGCGACAATAGTTTGCCTGTCATAGTTCTTTTTATCCAGAAACAACCCTCTCCCTCTTCCCCTCTCCTCCCCATCTTTTAGCCTACTCATAAAACAGTTATATATTTGTCTTAACTTTTGGTTTATATGACATAGTTTTGGAGATATTAAAGCAAATAGCGAAAGGTAGCGTTGGCTCTTAGTCGCCCCCACCCTCGAAAACGGGCGATTTAGCATCTATGAAAGTTGCCGTTGTTGTTGCCGGTACCACCACTTGCCTGTGTTTTCTTGTAAGTAAGTGTTTAAAGAAGTCAACCGATGAAGAGTGTCTTGCATTAGCAGCAGCAGCTTTTATCATTTTAAGCAAAAAAAGAAAAGAAAACGCAACTATTGGGTTCGACCCAGTCATCGAGAAAGAAAACAGTATGGTGGATTACAGCTATTAAACCCCTCATGTTGTTATATGAAAACCCAGGCCCAGACTTTTTAAAACTACCACATTTTTTTCTGTCTCTAGAGAACTACGCAATAAAATTTTTCATTTTTCTTTTTACTTCTGTTTGATTTGCTCCAGAAATCTCACTTAACTTTGTCCATGCATCTACCTTCGTATTTCTGCATTTGTATTTTTGGTTTGTTGTATTCCACAAATACTCGAAATTTCGGTAAGACCGCACTAGTTGTTCCTTTCAAACTGTACAAACAGCAACGGTGTACAGTTACAAGTAACAACCTGTTTGCAAGTGTTCCTTCTTTTTCTTTGATGTTTGACGCTTATAAACATGGAATAGAGCGCAATATTTATTTTTTGTTGCGGTAATAAGAAGCAACCGGAAGCAACTAACTGGAACTATCAAGGACAATGTAATAAACACACAACAGAAACATAAAAGTTCCTCTATTTTGCTTTGGTGTGGGTCCACCTTTACGATTTTTATCAGGTAGTTTGAAAGAAATTTGTGGTTTTTGTTGTAAACATCCTGTGACCAGTTTTGATTAGCAAATTTTTTTTCTGGATCAAAAATGATTTTTTGCTTCGAATTCTTCTTTTAAATCATTCCACTGCTTCCCTGTTCTTAAAGAATTTTTAAAAACTGTTGCCAGAATCTCATATGTTGTCTATGGGATTAAGATTTGGAGAGTTCACTGGCCAGTCCATGTGCGTAATATTGTTCTCTTTAAAAAAACATTGTTTTGTCTTATTCTATGGAGACCCGCGTTATCATCACCAAACACAAAACGATCTCCTATTTCATTAACAAATGGCAGCATTGTAGGTTGTAATACCTCATTGAAATACCTGACAGTATTCATTGTAGCATTTTCAAGCATAATCAATTCAGTACGATGAGTCTTGATAAGCTTGATGTTGTTCTCTATAGGTATAGCGTTCCCATCTGTTTCCCTAAACTTAAAAACCTTTGATCTGAGCTATGGAGGCGCATCCTGGTCTCGTCACTGAAGAAACAACCACACTAATCTTCAACATTCCAATTTGCATGTTGATGTGCCCACTCTAGCCTTTTCTTTTTGTGGGCTCTGGTCAACAACGGACAGTTTTTAGAAGATCTAGACCTTAAATTTATCGCATGGAGCCTTCTTCTTACTGTTTGAGTGGATATTTAGCTTAGTAAGCTTTGTAAATCAATACAACATCCTCCCATCTACGCAATCTGGTTTCAGGCCTGGTTTTAGTTGTGAAACTGCGCTGCTCCGCATTACTGACGACGTAATTGGAGCATCTGATAAGGGCCTGGTAACTGCCCCTGTACTTTTAGACTATACCAAAGCTTTTGATACGGTCGATCACAGTTTGTTGATGAGACTTTTGCCTAGTATTGGACTTGATGACTTTTCTACCTTATTACTGCTAGTTATCTAACCAACCGTATGCAGAGCGTACGCATAGAGTGTAATATATCCGGCCCCATGCCGGTTACTCAGGGTGTTCCTCAGGGATCTATATTGGGGCCTATTCTGTTGTCAATATACACATCTGCACTAACTAATGTGTTAAAACATTGTTTTGTTCATATTTATGCGGATGATACGCAATTGTATCTATCTTTTAAACCCCATGAATGGCGGTCTGCCGCGGCATTAATTAACGAAGACCTATCACTACTGCAAGAGAATTCCACTGCGTTTAATTTACAAATTAATCCGAATAAATCGAGTGTGATTCTTTTTGGGAGGCCGGATTCTTGTGAAGAGCTGGCGCAGCTGTTTCGGGTTAGTATTGGGTATCAGGAAATTCCGTTAGTTAACAAAGTTAAGAACCTAGGTTTATTCCTTGACAATTCCTTTCGATTTCATGACCAAGTTACGAAGTATATTAAGGCAGCTTATTCAAATTTAAGGCAATTGTACGTACATAAAAATAGTTTAAGTATAAATATTAAGAGCAAATTATGTGAAGCGTATGTATTGTCACAGTTCTCTTATTGTTCAGCTGTGTACCATCCAGCTATTGATGTGGCTACTAGCGTTAGAATTTAAAAAATTCAGAACTCATGCGTGCGCTATATATTTGGCTTGAGAAAATATGACCATGTTTCACAAAAAGTTCGAGAATTGGGGTGGCTCAATATGTATAATAGACGGGAATTACACATGATTTGTTTATTTCATAAAATAATTCTTTTTAAATGTCCACAGTACTTATATTTCAAAATAACCTATCGCTCCGATGTGCACAATATTACGACAAGATTTAGGGGTCTAATCTCTCCCCCGTCTTTCAAATCTCAACTGTTTACTCGTTCCTACTCATTTAATATCTATAATAAATATAATAAGATCAGTAGTTCCCTTAAATCTCTGTCAACGTCACAATTTAAAAATAAATTAAGGTTGATCCTACTAGACTCTCAGGCTTGATGTGTAGTGTGTCGTGTGCTGCTGAGCATGGCCTGCTTTGAAAGACACTCATTGTTTCTAAATATTAGAATGTAGTTGCGTTAATTTGTTTTCAATTGATCCATTTTTTTTTAGTTAATACATGGTTAAGTGTGTGAGCAGACTTCTGTCTGAACTTCGCCATGAAATTGTACTATATGTTCAGTTATAGGTATTTAATTTTGCTAATTTTTCTTTTCTTTGTTTTATATTTTGTTCTATTGAGCATTAGTACAATAAAGACATTTATTATTATTATTATTATTATTATTATTATTATTATTATTATTATTATATTTGAGTACCTGTATTCTAACTGAATTTGGAGTGTTCTTGCAGTAGTAAATCTATTAGTTCGACATTGAATCGTAATAAAACGGTCCTCCCTGACTATTGTCCTGCGATTTTGCTCTCATCCGTGTCTATTCTGGACAGATCCAGTACCATTAAAATGAATTCGAACGCTTTTGATCATATTGTGCCTCACATTGAAATGGATGGAAGCAGTTCTTAAGCAATACACTAGTCATAAGCATTTCCATAGGTTGGCTCATCTCTTCAATACTTAAACTGCTTAATTGCATCTCTAAAATGTAGTCAACCACTCTGTATTCAAACCTATTCGAGAAATTAGCAAAAATTCTCTTAAACAGACTTGACGATATAACGCCTAAGCAGGGCGGTTTTGTTCTACTGCATGTTATATACATAAGTGTACCAGTTCAAAAGTTGATCAGTATAGAATGATGCAGTGATAGATTTTGCTAAAAAGTCCTGATTTCCGTAGGAAGTAAAACTTTTCCAAAAAATTAAAAAGAAAACAGAAAGAAGGTTGGTTTCAATATTAGGTTTTGGATACTACTAATAACAATAAATTTTCTCGTTGTTTTATAGGCAGTATATGAACTATATTTCCTGCCATGATTGTTTAGATTCTGATTTAGACTTGTTAAACAAACAATTGAATTGCTTGGTGCAAAGAGTATATTTACCTCACAATTAGTGTTTTTTTTCTGAGCTGTATATATTAATTGAATTGGATCATTAAAAATTCTTGACTTCTAACTTTTTTCTAGGTATTTATAAAATGTGAGACAATGCACCAATTTAAAAGAGATTTTAACTGAATTACAGGTATGATACACTTATAGATTAATTTTGGTTGCTTCTTCAATATTTTATTAAATTTCAGCAATATTAGAATCCGTCAGCTTTTTCAATACTTCGCATATACGACGAGAATGTTATTTAGATTGGTAATTATAGCTTCTTGATTATCTAAATTCAAGGTTTGTTGTAATAATACGTTTCACATATAGACACTCTTCAGAATGGCGAACCTGCAGACAATAAATATATAACTCTATTATCGATATTGTTTCAATCGAGCAAATGCTTAATCTTCCTCAAACATATCGCCTATACACCGAATTAATATTTCTACCGTCACAGTAAAATTGCAATGAACGATATACAGGAATAATCCTAACATTCAGAAGGTAGTACAGTGCAAGTAACAATTATAAATGTACCCAATCAATCTGATACTGTGCCATATAACCGTCACTTCACACCGTGATTCATGAAAGTGACACAATCAACATAGAACACTTTAACAGTCAGCTCTAGTTAGGTATATGACATGGGGGTCTCATGTTCAAACCCTGTTTTCCAAAAGTGACACTGGTAACACCCCTTGTTCTCCAAAATCCCCACCAAACGATCGCGCGATTGGTCTAAACCGTAACCAGTAACCGTGGTAACAACATTCCGGACTGCCAATGAAAGTATTCTGTTACGAACCGTCTACCTTCCACAAGAACGTTTACGTCAGTATCATCTCACGTTCTCTAACAGCTGCAACAACCGGATCACAGTTGCAGCTATTGTATATCTGTATATACACTTATTTGTACAATCCCCCGACTACGACTGTATTTTATCTTAATTAATTAGAAAAAAAGTAGAATAAGAGACTCAAATGCACGGGGTAGTGCTGTATGACATCAGTGCGCGTGTTAAAAGAAGAATTATGCTTTAGGTACTCATTTTCCGGCAGGTATAAGCTGTGAAAAATAACGCTGGCAACCCACATGGCTTTAGGTTTAAGTTCCGGACTATGTTCCGGAAGTTCAGGTCCGGGTTCCGGTGGGCACTCGGATACATCTTCATCACCCGGAGTTAGTGTACCGATTCCAGTAGCTCCGGCGCCAATTTTACCTAATCCTATGTTTGCACTGCCTACTCTGAACTTTACAGTATCTCAAGTGGCGGCTGTTTGTGAAACTCTAGAGGAAAGCGGTGATATTGAACGACTAGCGAGGTTTCTGTGGTCGTTACCGGTGGCCCATCCGAACATTAGTGAACTGAACAAAAGTGAAGCCGTACTAAGGGCACGTGCCATCGTTGCCTTTCATAGTGGTAATTTCAGAGAACTCTATGGCATTTTAGAATCGCACAAATTCACGAAAGGCTCTCACGGGAAACTGCAAGCGATGTGGTTGGAAGCTCATTACCAGGAAGCCGAGAAACTGAGAGGTAGAGCCTTAGGTCCGGTTGACAAATATAGAGTTAGGAAGAAATTCCCGTTACCCAGGACGATCTGGGACGGCGAACAGAAGACGCATTGCTTCAAGGAGAGGACGAGGAGTCTTCTTAGAGAGTGGTACCTACAAGATCCTTACCCGAACCCGACGAAGAAGAGGGAACTAGCTCAGGCCACCGGACTTACGCCTACGCAGGTCGGGAACTGGTTTAAGAATCGAAGGCAAAGGGATAGAGCGGCCGCCGCTAAAAACAGGTTGGTGTAATTTATTGCTTTAGACAAATAAGTAGTGAGGCGGATACCACAATATAATCAATAATATGGGGTTTCAGAGTGCAACGAACATAAATCTTTTTCTCGGCCTTGTACAGCTCCCTCGATTGTATATATCTGGTAAATTTGGAAATGTTGCTCTGGTAAAACCTACTAGGGTAGGGTTAAAGAGGAGACCGCTATGTTAAGAAAACTGATAACAGTTATTAGGTGGCGAAGCGGAATAATTTATTGATTTTAAATACGTTTTCTGTATGTCTAGTCGTGCCAAGTGGAAGATACTATACGAGTTTCGTAAATTTGAGTATACGTATTACCAATCGAATTTTACTTAATTATTTGCAGCAATTTCTTTAGAAAAGTTAGTACTTTAGGCGTCAAAAAATTTGTATGTTAAGAGTTTAATTTAGGGAGTTTGATTCTCTTTTTGGCTGCAGCATCTTTTGACTTTAGGTATCTGCATATACGTGATCGATTCTAGAATGAACAATTAAGATAATTGAAAATAAAAGCAGGAAATTTCGACCGACGGACTTACGCTTCAATGCAGCAATTTTTCGATACAAGATTTCGAAGAATATATTTTAAGTAACGTGAACTTACTCAAGTAAACTTTCTTTGTGAATTATAGCTGAGAATGCTTTAAACATTCAGTTTCGTACAAGATATGTTTTGAACACAAAAGGTTAGTTACAATTGTGTCCAAAAGGATATTTCAACATAATCTTGAATATTATTTTATTCTATGTGTTAATACTTTTCTCTAATTTACTCCTTCGATATCAATGCTTACTAAAATTAACATTTAGAAAAGTGGATGGCTGCAATAACTTCTCTTTTGGGTTCAGTACTTTTATTTATGTTTCTGATATTTAGAACATTATTTTTTTTATATCTTTAGATTTTTTTTTGGTAATGAAAGCCAATTTCTTTCACAATTAAGTGATGCTCCTATGGTTGCGTCTATTTGAAACACAAAATAAAATTTACTGTTTACAATAACCTAAGTAGTTACTTGGTAACTTGGAAATATTTCTTTACGCCAAAATTAAAAGAAGCTGATAACAACAAAACTAATGCTGCTGCTGCAGATGGTCGTTGGATAATTGTGTGGGGTATAGATTTGTATATGTAATTCATTCCAAATGCTTGATCACTGGTTATTTCTTCCTCTTAGTATACTTTGGAAGCAGTCAAAGATCTTTGACACTAGATTAAAAAAATGGTTGAAAACTGCATCCTGCAAAAAGTACTGGACATAAATTGAAACACACCTCTTCTGGTTGTTGTTGATGATGTGATTAAGGCTCCCAATGGGGAGCATTTAAAGTTGCTCTGTCTACTCGACTTTCCAAAGGCCTTCGATACTATCGATCATAATTTCTTGCAAGCTGTTGTAACCTATATTGAACTAGAACTCTAAGCGAGCAACTTATTGTTTAATTATGTTGCTATTTGTCATAATTTGTCCGCGTAAACGATGTTTTATCATCGTGGTTACTTCGAAAATTGGATGTAGCTATAGCTGGGGTTGGTTGGCCCTTGGTCCGTTATTACATACAATATGCATACAATTATTGGTGTTACTGTTTAATCTACTGTTGTCGATAACACGCCACATTCTTCTTTACTTAAAAAAATACATTGCACTTAAAGAGATTGAATTTTATTTGGTCTTGAAAAAATTTCTAATCATCTCCAATTCTAAGATTAATATTAAAATATTTGGGTGTTATTCTGATCTGATCACACTCTTGAAGATATACGTATATAAACAGAATAGAATAGTAAGAAAAAATTCAGAATGTCGTTAATATTATCACATTTCAATTACATCAGAGCTGTGCATGCTCAAAGTCAAGATAGTGTATGTAAAATTGTAAAGGCTCTAATGATAACTATTTTTATATTTCAATTTTGCTGCTGAGATATTATTTGCTGTTTACTAGGTATTTTTATCAATAGTGACAATTAGGACATCTCATAGTACATACACATTGCATTATTTTCAGTATAAATTCCAGGTGAAAATGTAAGAGGCTGATAGTAGCTTCACTTTCATCCGCAGAGTATTTTTTTGTTTATTCATTACAACTAGTGAAGATAGCTATATGAGTGGAAGATCCTAGTTGTTATGACGACAAAGTAAAGGACAAATTTTCAACCAAAACGAACGATAATAATTTAAATTAACGATCCAAAAGAGGACCAAACTAAAATCTACATATATTAACAGAATGACTCTAGATGTTGTAATAATCTAACCATTGGCTTGCTCTGTATGCTGCAATTATCAAGGCTTATCAAAGAATTCTGATCACAAAGGTTAGTTGCTGATTTTATTGGATTCATGTTGAGACTACTCAAGTTTTGGATTAGGAAGGCTCAATGGTTGGCTCAGTGGTACCAGACAATTTTTGTTAATTCGGTCTCATCCGCAAAGTATGAAGTTAGATAACCGGCCAAAAAAAACAGAACCGTACGGGAAAATTCCCGATTATCCCGACCGGCCAATCCGACCCTGGTAGAACCAGATGATGGTAATTGTGCTATAAATTGAGGTGTGTCCATTTGCAGTGGTTTTCCAAACTGGAAGTTTACTCATTGCTCTTGCTGTGTCAATTTTATGTGTAATTGTAATTTCATGATTTTGCAACGAACGTCATTGCAGGATTCAAATCCTGGATTAGAAGTTCTTCCCTAATGACCAGGTGCTGTTAGGTGTGTAGTTATCGAGCTGTCTACTAACTCAAATTACTTAGATTTTGGCCATCAATTATTTTTAAATTTTATCACATTCAATGGAATGTTCCAATTTTTATTTATCATTAACACCATCAACATCATGACGTTGCTGACTTACGAGTAAACTTAAAAGGTGCAAATGAATTAAATGCGTTTAACTTATTGTTGGTCACTAACTGTGATTGAAAGTATCTATTAATACTATGTGTGTCAAAAGCAAATTCGTCAAAGTTGGTTCTACCATTTTGTGCAATTGGTTTCAATGAATCAGGCATTGACAGCGCCAGCAGTTTGCTCAAACGGAGTATATGCTTGGGGTTTCTAATTCTAGTTAAAGTAAATTATCTACAAGGCTCAATTCCAGATCCACTTTCCTTACCTTGTCTCTTTTAAATAAAATGCGTAAGAATTTTTTATAGTGACTACAGAAGAGACATTTTTTGAATGAGACACGAAAGGTCAGATTTAAAAAATCTCAGTAATTTTTTCAACATGAAAACAGTGCTAAAAGCAACACAGTTTCTATGACTTTTTTCAAAATTTCGGGACGAATTGAGTACATATGTTGGTTTTCAGACGTTGGATGGTGGCTGTCTTCTATATTCTTCTTTTTTCAAACAGGTCCAAAAAAAAAAAAGAAAAGCAAAGATGCCTCGTCGCAAAGCTATTGTTTTTCTTAGTGGATAGGGTGTGCTGCATCTTACTGGAACCTGATTGACAAATATTTTTTTACATGTTGCGTCAACTGGTTTTTCACAATTATACTACATTCAGGACCATTGAACCCCATCATCGATTTTATTTCTCCCAGACAATATAGTGCCCCCAACCAGAAGAATTGAGTGGATTTGATTGTCCCTGATGAATTTTTCTTGGATTTTCCGTAGGCCATATCATGCGGTTTTAGTTGTTGTAGATGCAATTGGGATTATGATTTTGCTTTTCAAGTCTACTGGTTTCAATTTTTGCACATGATGATTGGCATTGAGTTCAACGTCTCTTTGGGTAGTGACGAGATTTCTTACTGAAATTTAGTCAATTTAATCAATGAACCAATCAATATATTTAATAATATTAGCAATGTTTAATCTAAGTTGGTCCACTGGCAAAATGTACGTGGGATAGTGCCTGGTTTTGTATTAACAAATTATTGTATTGTGTTATAACCGTGGATAAATATATGGCTAAATCAACAGCTTTAGCCATTTTTGTTACCATTTTCCTTTCACTATTCATTCATCAAAGATTTTATAATATACTACAGTTTAATCGCAGTTTTCTACCTATTTATTCAACGATCCTCATTTAAACATTCTTCATTTAATATTGTCGTTAAGCAAGTTTCAATTTGTGATATTATATATATGGAAGATAGGTACTCATCCAATATAATGATTAAGATGATATCAGGGAGTATAATATGGTCTCTAAACCACTGAATTCAAGTTAAATGAAGTATAATTTTAAAATTAATTACTCGGGAATATTGCTTATACTACACTTTCTAATTACAAGTTAAGCTCTAAAGCGCCTGGTTTGTAATGCCCTATTCCTATATGTAATGTATCATTACTTGTGTTGCCGACGGTAACTGCGTCAATCTATTAACTAATCACCTGCTATTCAATTCGAATAAGTAGAACACTTAATAGTACGCTAAGTTCAGTTGTATTTATCTGCAATTTACGTTAATAAATCGTTTTACACTTTGCTAAAATAGCGGTAATATTTTGCGAAAGGTTTCTGTTTCGTTGACTGCAATGACTTGAATAGATTATCTATTACAAGTTGTTTAAATTATTTAATGTGCTACCGGAAAGCATTACGTATTAAATATATTCTAATTTAATTCTACTCTGTATGCCATATGTTGGTTTTTTTACAATAATTTGTTGTTTCGAATGTAGTAGTAGATACATACATATATCACCATATGTTAATTTATATTTTATGAATGGTTTTTACGGAAATCATTAGTACTAACTTCTAACTTATATAATTGTATTTAACGATTTCTTTTTTGACATAAGATCATCATTACAACTGTATTTACACATAATGATTGACTGCGTCTCCTACTGCATTTCTGAATGAGTAGAAATCACAACCAATGACGTTTAAACTATTATGTGTACGTTTTTGGGAATTTTAAAGCAACTGTTGTTTTAAAAGTGACTTTCAAATTTGTTTATTCATATGAAATACCTCATACTACTACCTGCGTAGGATTATGTGTCATTTGAGCTACTTATAATAATCTATTTCGGTTAAGACTGGGGATAATTATCTGACAGGGGAATGTTGTGGGGATCTATTAAGGTTATTTTCCACATTATTAACGCCCTCGACGAAGTTAAAGGGTTTTTCCTGTACACAAAATGCTTTGAACGATGCTCTTTTATATACTTGGTAGTCTTTGTTTGGAATGTAAACATACTAATTATCATGCGGATTGGCCGGGATGGATTTATCGGGCTCCAACTGCTTTTATTTACTAAACTTTCGTTTATTGTTTCTACGATTTCGGTACTTACGTTCTGGTTAACTTCTTCTATCGTTTGAAGTGGACAAGATAAATCGTTTGTCTTGTAGGAAGTAAAGATTATTAGATATATGTATAGTTATAATTTTTGTGATTCTAGTTTTTATGTTTGTTA
The DNA here is from genome assembly GCA_004785975.1 of Popillia japonica. NCBI lineage: Eukaryota > Metazoa > Arthropoda > Insecta > Coleoptera > Scarabaeidae > Popillia > Popillia japonica. The sequence continues at coordinate 36,344 of ML218873.1, forward strand.
AAACATTTGGTAATATCCATTTATTAAATTTGATAAAACTATTTGATGTCAGTCTGAAGTTCAAGTTGTAAATCCTTGAAATTATTGGATCAATTTTCCTGGCTTTTAAATGGTGCAACCATTATTTTCTGGTTTCATATGGAGTACCTACTCTAGCTCAATGTGGACTTTCTGTAATCCAATATTCACAATTATGTCGATTAATAAAACCAATTATATAAAATATTGCTGTATGTTGCTCAAATAAAACATTCTGTAAAAATTGAAACTATTTTCCCTTCCATTATAACTTCACATAATTGAATTTTTCTGTTGGAAGCATCTTCATTCAGTTTATGTACAACGTCTGTTTCAAAAGGCTTTTTTTAGAATTTTGGTGGCAATTTGGGTATTCTTCCCAGCATCTAATAATATGTTCCAAGCCTTTTTTCCGTTAGTTACTGTTTCTTGCCTGCCGGTTTTTGAAGCACAAGTGCTAATAAGTGAAGTTAAATATTAAATGAACCATTTATCTATGCGAGATTTTTGCAGCGATAATCTTTCCAAAAAAAAAAAAATAAATAGATGCTGGCTTCTTTTCTATTGCATTAGAATTTTATTAGCGTCTCTTTTATATATCACTTTGTTGGGAACTGCATTCATGTACTCGGTGTGGAATCCATATTTTGTTACCTTTAGGTAAGTTCAAAATCAGATACCATAAAATATTTTTCATTGTCCAAAATGAAGACATGATTTTTTAGAAATCTCGAACCTTTAGTGCTCGACAAAACTGTAAAATTTGTTACTACTACGAAGTTATATATTTTGGGCATTTCCTAATGAATATGCATTGCTTTCAAGATGAAAACTTTATTTTTAGCATGTCAGCTTTTGTCTACATTTTTTTTAGACTATTTTCAAAGGTTTTTAAATCTTAAGTATAACACAAATTTATTTGCCACATTTTTTGCAATGTCCTCTTAAAGAAATTTATTCTATTATTGTCAAATCATGTAACATTGCGTTGATTTCCAAAACCATTTATATTTTATGGTTTAAATAGCAAATTGTTGCTGTTATACATACATACGTAGGTCTGAGGAAGTAGAAAGTAGTGTCTCTGGAGTATCATGTGAAAGTGTTTGATTAGAATGAATCTACTGTAACATTTCCCAGATGAAATAACTTTTTTGTGTGTGTGAAGACAGACGACCTAATATAGTTAGTTTTATTTCTTGGATTTTCTATAGCACTAAGACTTGCTTTTGTTATTTTAACATTTTGAAATGTGTACATATCTATTAAGGTTATTTTCCATATTATTAACGCCCTCGACGAAGTTAAAGGGTTTTTCCTGTACACAAAATGCTTTGAACGATGCTCGTTTATATACTTGGTAGTCTTTGTTTGGAATGTAAACATACTAATTATCATGCGGATTGGCAGGGATGGATTTTGAGTAATTTGAGTGACTGAAATATTGTTGTTTATCCCATTTTAGGCTTTTCATCGTAGGAAAAGTTACTCATGCTACACTTTTTACTGTCCTTCTTTGGAGTAAACCCCCTCTTACTATTTTGGTGGTTATTTCTGTATAACAAACATTACGGAGACAAATTCTATCAAAATTATAATGTGTTATACCATAGCTTGCAATCTCAGACCAATGAGACTAGTTTTGCACTGCAAAGAATTGCTCACATAAATGTAAATAAGGAAGAAAAAGGAACAGATTTTGGTGATACAACTTTTGAACCAAGCTCTTCTATTGAGCCTCAATTATTGAGTCACTAAATCAGGGTTAATCAAAAGAAACAGCCTAAAATGTTAGATTCTCTGCTAAACGGGTTCAGAGTATTGTAATGGCATTTCCTCGCTTATGAAGATCATTGGTATTAAAAATAACCCTATAGAATTGGTCTTGTTCATTGATTCTTCAAAATTTGGTTTAAAAGCTTTGGACACACTAACACCATTAGCTGTAATTCTACTACTGGAGATGGCACTACTGATTTGCAGTTAGTGTCAGTGTTAGTGTGGTGTTGGAAAACATTTCTGAGAAGATTCTATAAAGTTATGCTTCTGCTTATATTTAGGCAATCAAGTCCTGCTTTCCTTGCGCCTATTTTTGTGAATGGCATATTATAGACAGACACAAGCACTACATTAGCATACACTAGGTTCTGATATAGATATCTATTCTAATAAAATCCAGAAATTCTGAATAAAAGATTGTATGTATAAATGATTGTTGTTTGGTTTATTTTGGTTAAAATCAATAAGAAAATAATTTTTCTCTCTCTAAAAACATATGCAAAACAATATGACAAATATTGGTACTTATTATAAACTAATCTGGCATTTTAATTTAATGGGAACGATTTTGGATTAATTTTGGCAACCCTTATGCTTGTTTATAATCATTCTAAACATCTTCAGTCTTATGTTTCTGTAATAAGCATATCGATCAATAATCTCTAACTAAAATTAAGAGTGTATTTATCTATCGAAGTACCTACCTATGTGTAGACTATCTTTTTCCTGTCGATTATATTTATTTATAGCATTGTGTCTAGCTATTATGAATGAGGTGAAAGCTCGCATAGTTACGAACCTACTACTTGTAAACTCGTTTCGTTATGTTTATAGAATAGATGAGTATAAATAATTTATTCCTGCCAATAGGAAGTTATGTGACACTTTCATTCATAACGCGCACAGGAAACGAGTTTCGATTTGCGTTGCGTTTTATTTTCGCTTCTTAAATGGCGACATCCGATTTATTTTTAATATGCAGCAGAGTTTTAGCTGTTGTTTCGCCTGCAGGTTCGGTCGCGCCGTCGCTTTATTAAATTTCGACGATTTTCGTGGAAATTTATTCACTAAATGCAGCACGGCTATATGCTGGCTAAGCGAAAAATTTTATAACAAACGCGGCGGAAATAAAGGGAGAAAAATCAGCAGCAATATTGGCGTGTATATAAAGTAAGAAAAATATTTCCCCTGCTTTTTGAGTTGGTTGACTTCCTGTTGCGATGTCTTTTTTGATGATTTGATATTTGAGGATATTTTATATACTGTTTAACACATTTCAGTATTGATCTTTTATAGAACATTTTCTATCGTAGATAACTATATCCAAAGAAACTTAGGAAGTTAATCTAATTATATATATGGAAGGTCAAAAGACGGTAAAGACGTCGATCAAGATGTAATCCGCTCGACTGATATTTGTCACCAATTTTATCTTAGTCTAACAGAACCCTGTATAAGTAGTGAAAAATAAGAGGACTACAAAAGAGATGCCAAACTTGCTAAATATGGACTGCATTACCAATTTAAAAAGTATTCGATGTGTCATTTTGAAAGAGTCTTAATTTGAGAATAGCTCTATTAACTGTAATATTAACAAATTGTTTGTATGTATAAACATTTTATATTTGTGCAGGTGTAAAACGTGATCGTTATCTTTAAATACAAGCTACTGTTAATGTTAAATAAGTAGCAATCAAATTTTAACAGTCGAGATGAAGTGTGTATTGAATTATGAGCACATTTTTGAATGAATGGTTGTCTGATAGAATAAACACGTTAGCTTAATTACGAAATACTGGTTTTGGAATTGACGCATGACCATAATTTTTCTAGTATGTACCGAGATTTATCGAAGTGAGTTTTTACAATTAAAATATTGTTATCTTTAAGATAAAAAAATGTCTTACTTAAATCCGATGCAAGTCAATTTTACCTAAAAAAACTTTCAATGTCAGCCTATTTTTTACATACAGAATGATCGAGTTTTGTAAATCTATTTTGGACTTTGTTTTCTTTATAATCATGTGTCAAAGACACATCCTTGGTATTTCAAAAAAACTACGTTCTCAAAACTGCCCAGAAATGCAATTTTTGAAGTTTATTACGAAGAAACTATAAACTAAGGAACAAACTTGTAACAAATAAAGCAAACCAGTTAATAGTGTTGCTAGCAGTCCAAGAAAATCCTTCTGCTACAGTTTTTCAGGAGTTGCAGCATAGGAAAGTTTCCACTTGACGTCTTGGTAATCATCCTCTCAGCTTCTTCGAAGAAGAAAGACTTCAACACGGTAGACAATGGTCGTGAAAATCTACGCTTACCTTTTCAAATTTTTTAATGAGATAGTTAACCAGGATAATAGGCATTATTATTAACAGAAAATCCACACTGCATTGGTCAAATTAACAACCAAAATAAAAGGCTATTAAACGTCTAGTGTGGAGTAATTTTTCAGAGACGAGTACTTCTAGGTGAACTGGTGATGTTTGTTTAGAGATGAGCTGTCACTACTCGTATTTTGAGAAAACCGAATTATAGTAGCAAACGTAGATTCAACTCGATGGAGCTTTGCCACAGTATTACAGAAGCCTAAAAGCTTGTCTGAATAATACGAAAGCAAACAGGTGGATTGAAACGTTGTGGATCAGTTACATAGTTAGCCAGATCACCCGTTCTATCACCAATAGATTTCTTCTGCGGTTACGTTAATATTTCGGAAGATGCTTTACAGAAAGTTAAAGGTTTCGCGGTTATTGATAGACCAAAAAACAATTTGTTGAAGAATTTTTTCACAATTAGGCAGTATCTGAGTACTATACGACAATCTAGCAGCTGTATTGTCATCTATTTCAGAGTGAAGAAAGTGAAGCTCATCTATTGTATTCTTTTCTGTACTTTTTGTAGCAATTTCTTCTATTCTTGACCATACCCTTAAGTCTTCATTATAGTTCAGCCACCTTATCAATAATGTTGCTCTATAAAATCTGAGAGGGGCCCAGAATACCTATGCGGGAATGGAGCGAAGTAATGTAACGCACTGTTTTGAGGAGATTGATTTATTTCCCATTTCAGGAGCGAGTTCTTACATCTCTCATACCTTAGGTGAACTCTATTTAGTCTACTCCAGATGTGGCGATGAAGCTGAAAACCATGAGGAGCTGATTTCATGTCCAGAATCTAAAGTCATTCAGGAGTTCCACTTGTTGCCATCTTTGCAGGCAGGTGCCTTTGGTAACATTGGAGTTGACAAGTTCTTGCGCTGTGGTCAAGCCTACATGGCTGGATCTCAGGTATTGTCTTCTATTCGGAAAATCTTCATGTATGGCAGATTTTATAGAACTCTCTCCAGAAGCGGTACAATGGTTAACTACGCTGGACGCCTTGGTGACATATTCCAGATTTTCAAAGAAAATAACCGTGCATGTAACCCGTACTTTCTCTTAGGACTTAAGATCATCAAAATCATTTTAATTGTGTCTACGCTTCTGTTTTTCCATTCCTCTGTTTTGGTGGTGTTTGTCCTTAAGTGAAATGTATAGATTGTCGAAAGCTAAAAACATAAAAAAAAGGTCTTTTACGTTGTTGGGGTAAAGTTCTGCACTTGCGTCGTTCTCCAATTTACCAAGAAGTATTATACTTTAGTCCATAGCTTGTTGCAGATTTGTCAGTTTAGGTGGCAGGAACAAGAGGTTTATGTAACTTGCACCTTCCACAAACCTTCAATTTTGTTAATGAGTTAGTAAATTGCTTTGTAAAAGAAGAGCTTTTGTACGCGATTTCAAATTAACAAAATGCTTATTCGCTTTTGGTACAAATTCAAAGAGATAACTAAATGCCGAAGTTTTTCTTGTTTGGAAAATTACTACATAGCTGCTGTAGAATCTGCTGATAGCTTTTCACCACATTATCCGCGAATCTAAACTTCCTGTCGTCTTTTCCTTTAATTCTTCAAAACGGTACACAGTCGTTCAAATTTAGTGTCACTGTTGATTTAATTTGTTGCTAGTGCTCGTCAATCTTAGGTTAAAGCAGGTTAAAATGAGCTGCTGTGCAGGTGATATAGGCACTGCTCCAATCTATCCTTCTGCATTCAAAAATTATCTATTCAAAATATTGGCTTTTGAGGCCAAGAATATATTTGAATCACGCTATACTTGATATCTTCATTATATAAATATCAGTCCACATTTCATATGAAATATGCTAATATCGACAATGAAAGTGAAAATTAAAATTAATAGCCAATTATTAAATTCCATCCAAGCTAAATTGCTCTTGAAATGACTAAATTACGACAAGTCCGCTTCAATTTTCTACTTTCTACAATATGCAGATATAGAATCAGTTTACAAAAAGTTCTTACATGTGGCCAGCTATTTTACTATCTGATAAGGCAACTAGTATTGAAAATTATTGGTTTTAAACGTAACCAATAGCCAATAAATTATCGCTTGGCGTTCCATAATTCATACGTTGTAGAAAATATGCACATATTTATGAATAGCGTTTAAACTACTACAAATAAATATACAGAACCGTCGTACTCCAATAGAGGAAGTATAAATACAAACTAGTTCGGTTTAAATCGCCTCCGGAGAAGAAGAGAATGTTTGTAGTTTTTGTACGGTCTGGACGTTTAATATAGAGGCAAACGGCTAGAAGAGAGGTGTACTAATAACACGGTATGGTGGCGCGATAACCATGTAAAGCGTCGTTAAAAACGACCGGGCAGTTACAGAAAGATTCCGGTAGTCAGCCAGTTCAATGGGCTATACATCAAATGCAACTTGTAATTATTATGGCAGACCGAATCGGTTCAACTCGCGCTCCCCGTTCTATAGTAGCCCCGGCTGATGTGTTTGGTGATCTGTTACTGTTCTGTTTATTCTGAAAAGGTCTTCGTGCGAATGAATCACCTTAATGGTGTGCCTGATACGAATATTCGTTTTTAATGGAAATTCAAATCGAATTTACGATCCTAATGTAAAGCATGGCATATAGCCGAAAATTAAGTCGTCATGTTTAATAAAAGGATGTTTGTTATGCCTTTTTACCACTAATTTCACCTTAAGGAATTGTTTTCGCAGACGTAATCGGTATTTTTTGACGGCAAGGCAATGAAAGAAACTTGGTTAAAACTACTAGAGAACATATTAAAAATCAATATCAAAATTGCGATAAATATTGGACCATTGAAGGACCATGAAACGGCTTTGTCTCTGCACTTTTCTTTGCAAATCCTTCGCTGCTTTTGCTGTCCTCACATACCGTTGGCTTGGCACCCCAGGCCCAACAAGCAGATTGAGTTAGAGCTTTGAGGACGAGCAACCAGTTTCAGGTTATCTTTGTATTAGCAACCGGTAAAATGACATCATGGTCCTGGGATAGCTGTATCGTTTTCACATAATCGACTTTTGCAAAAATTTGTCATATGATCGTTGATCAATTTATTTTATTAACAGAGTTCTGGATACTCATCGTCTTACTTATCATTTCGAAAGCAATTCTTCAAATTAGTAGCAATAAATGGTGAGTAGGCTCTTGAGTAGACCCCTGCTAGAATCTGTAGACGAGTATTTTTACTTTCACTTTTGTCGTAGTTTGCGACCTTAGTGTCTCCTTTCAATGTAGGCATTCCATTATTATATGTGTTTTGCTGCAGACATGCAGAAGCAGACATTTCAGGTATTTTAATCCTAAGGGATGCTAACCATCCGGTGTGATTTAAGACTGACAATCCCCAAACGCAGAAAATTACTTGAAGTAATGAAAGCAAATAAGCAAATGTAGAGAACATTGTGTTAGAATGTAATAACCGCCTATCATAAAACGCTTCGATCTTGACTGAATACTTTAGGTCTGGCAAATGCAGACATATTATTAGTTATCAAGAGCTAAAATTCTTGAAATCTTGGTAAATCTCTTGGCCTACACTTACTAATACTATTAATATTGCATTAGCAAACCCTTTCGAAATCAATCTGGATACGTCCGCAACGTTAGCAACGGGTTTGGTCTTTTCCAAATGCTTGGATATACGCAACAGTTGTGACAAGTTTCAAAAGCGACCAAGACTTTATACTTCAGCAAAGTTATTCATCCACCATAGTAATTTCTTGTCATTCAAAGCTTTGTTAGTCTAATATTATGCAAAGTTGGATAACTTGCCTTTTAGCTTTATAGGTCTTTAGTTGCGGCCTTTCGAGTGGAGGACTTTGCTGTGTTAAAATTGTGAAGTACCAATTAGAAGGTCAGATGGTCAGTCAATTATTTGCCCTTGGGAAGCATCTTGTGATACAATACAAAGTGGTGGTCTATCAATCTCAATATCAAGCTCTTTTTGTATTTGCCCTTTATTTAGAGGTTGAGGTGCTGGAAAAAAATTTGCACTATAACTTATTCTGATCAGCTCAGACTTTCTTAAGTCAAAATCAACCGGAGAAACGCCACATAAATCATCAATTTGTGTCAAGTGTCTTAGCTTCAAAGCGTTACCAATTATTATTTTTGGACTAGCTTTTGGATGACCGTATCTGGAAGCTTTATAAGGAGGAAACCTACTTAGAAATAATGTTCAAACACTTGCCTTGTAGTCTAGAGTACCTCTTCGAAGATATAGCAGGTCTTTTTACGTCTTGGTTTTCATTTACCGACCAATCTCAGGTTTTATTTTAACTGATATTTCTCCATAAACTTCCGAAGCAACTGTATTGTAATATTGTGTTTAATATCAATTTAACCTGTAGATATTATTTCATAATACAACAATATTTCATAATATGGAACATATTATGAAATAAGATACAACATTTCGTCACACACGTATAATGCGGCTGTAATAGGGCAATTTGATAGTAATAAAGCGGTTTCCACGATTTAATTTGTATAATAAATAAATAAATTTAATTAAATAAAACCATAAAAAAACCCAGACTAGTTTGTGTAGACGAAAAAAAGAAAGAAACGGGGAATTAATATTCATCCTCCCATGATATCTGACGAACTGACTATTTATTCTCCATTCATACTAATTTAATAGGTTAGCTTGCATCTTTCGTATAATTAGCAATGATACAACAGAATTAAAGGTAGTAATCACATATGTTAAACAAATACCAAACGCTCCTTTACGTAATACAAATACGTATATAACTAAGGTTTTGATATGTCTTAATTACAGAAATCTCATTACCCTTCTGGTATGAATCACGGCGTATCAGTTAGTGTTTGAGTATAATAATCAAGAAAAGTACACCGTAATTAAACAGGAATAAATAGGAGAGATACCAGAACAGTTTAATTTAATTTTAATTGAGCCCGTGTAATTACCTGTACTACATACATATACACAGTATCCTGCTTATATGTATTTTATATTTATTTATTAATGCAGCTAGCTCTGGCTTAATTGCTGTATGTTTAAGACACCAATAATAGTTTTTACAGTCCAATTCCTCGGGAACACGCTGCGTGTGTAATTAAGGATGAACGTTTTTCGTTTTTGGATTTATTAATAATTGATGATCTCTAATTTGGAAAACGTACATACACTCGCCATGAGGATAATGTTTGTGACATTCCCGTAAATGAATGATGGACACCTTTAGTAATGGAAATGTATAAGTAAATACACTTTTATGGGTTTGACTAATATGTCAAAGGTATCATTAATTTATAAAAAACACGTATAAAGTGGTTGTGCGTTTATATAGTGCGAGAAAGGTAACAGTAGACGTGGAAGAAATATCAGGTGTCAGATTTTCAGTTTAATTTAGTCGGAATATACACACATTGCTGTGGACTTTTTCGGCTTAATTATTTTAATAATGCGAGAAGTCGGAAGTATGTATTAAAGAAATTGAAGCAGCCGTAGAGACCACTCTTGGATTTCTGTTGTAGTTAGTGTTGTGATTAGAAGAAGTCGTAAGAGCCTATTGAGTACAATATGGATACATAAAGTATTTATTGGCAAAAACAGCAACCATAGCGACATCTTTAATTTCCATTAAGAAAATTCACGTCTGCAAAGTCTGGCAAGGATTTTCCTGCTAGTTTCTCGATGTTTTGAAAATTCCGAATGACACGGGTAATAAAATCTGAGTAGTTGGAGAACTAGATGGTGTAATCATCAGCTTGGAGGACGCCGCCTCTATTTTCCAGGCTATGACCATCAGGATTTCCCAAAATCTTATCAGATACACAAGCCGTCTATAGACCACTGTACGGATACATAAAGTATTTATTGGTAAAAGCAGCAACCACAGCGTCATACTTAATTTCCATTAAGAAAATTCACGTCTGCAAAGTCAGGCAAGGATTTTTCTATCAGTTTCTGGATGTTTTGAAAATTCCGAATAGCACGGGTAATAAAATCTGAGTAGATGGAGAACCAGATGGTGTAATCATCAGCTTGGAGGACGCCGCCTCTATTTTCCAGGCTATGACCATCAGGATTTGTCAAAATCTTATCAGATACACAAGCCGTCTATAGACTACTGTACGGATACATAAAGTATTTATTAACAAAAGCAGCAACCACAGCAACATCTTTAGTTTCCATTAAAAAATTCACGTCTACAAAGTCAGGCAAGGATTTTTCTATTAGTTTCTGGATGTTTTGAAAACTCCGAACAGCACGGTTAATAAAACCTGAGTAGTTGGAGAACTAGATGGTGTAATCATCAGCTTGGGGGCGCCGCCTCCATTTTCCAGGCTATGAGCATCGGGATTTGCCAAAATCTTATCAGATACACCAGCCGTTTATAGATCACTGTACGGATATATAAAGTATTTATTGGCAAAAGCAGCAACCACAGCATCTTTAGTTTCCATTAAGAAAATTCAGGTCTGCAAAGTTAGGCAAGGATTTTCCTATTAGTTTCTGGATGTTTTGAAAACTCCGAATGGCACGGGTAATAAAATATGAGTAGATGGAGAACTAGATGGCGTAATCATCAGCTTAGAGGACGCCCCTCCATTTTCCAGGCTATGACCATCAGGATTTGCCCAAAATCTTATCAGATACACAAGCCGTCTATAGACCACTGTACGCTGTAAAATTGAAGGCCGCCACAGGAAGCTCTGACTATTAGGGGAACATACATACCGTCACATTAAGACAGCTGGCAACCCACCTTCGGATTGGAGATAATAAAATAGCTGACAAGTTAACAGAAGATGCTACGACCATTTAGAGGTCTAGAATCAATTTGCCGAAATGACCACATCAAAACTTTCATCGTATCTGATTTTTCTGCTGTGTATGTGCTATTCCTGCTGGAATTAGATAAATTAACTCTTCACCAACTTGTAGTTTTCTTTGTTTGGGTGAAATTAGAGTAAGAGCCTTAAAATATCATAGGGACGAAGTAGGCCTCTCTGCATAGGTGATGCTAAGGGTGCACCTGTTCAAGAGGAAAAAAAGGAGAAATCGAAATTATAATTTAACACTATAGATGTGTTGTCTTGCACAATACTTAATCGATAGATTCACAATAGCGTTACAATTCAAACGTAAATATTTATAATCCTTTACCATTTTGGTTGATTAAACATTTTGTCTACTTTTTGACCATAATTGCAGTCCAATATTACTCAGATTTCTCACAGCACATCACAATAATAGTAAGGACCCTGTTACTACTATCCGAGCAATCAATTGAGATTATTAAATCCAGTGGAACTTTGTATGATCTCAAAGTATGACCGTTTATGTTGAATGGACATAAATTTCTATACAAAATATGTTAAAAAAACTGAAATTATCTTTCAGATTGAATCAGAGGCAGCCAGGTGTAGAGGTTTTGAGACCGCTCTGAATAAAAGACCTTAAAGTGATCCATAAGAAGTATTTCCTTTTGCATTCTAATTTTCTTATGGTAGGTACATGTACCTAAATCACAGTATTGGCGAAATTTAACAAAAATTAGAGATCTGAAGAAATGAACAACCATTGATGTATTCCCCGAACTACTTACGTGTATCTTATCAGTCGTACCGACGGCAAAATAATTTATCAATCTTTGATAATATTTTGTTCAAAAAAGTTCTGCTGCGCAAGGATTATAGAAAAAATAAATACCTACTTTAAATTAATTTAGTGTTAGTTCACTCCAAAAATTCTTGCTGTAATACTAAGAGAATTTAGCAACGATAATTCCGGAAAAAAAATGAAGGAGATAGACAATCCGTTAGAACATGCGACCGAATTGGCTAGCGATGACGGAGACATTTTATAGTTTCCATGCTCAACTTCACGTCATCAATCGATATAGGCAATGAACTAACACGTAATACGAACTTGAAATTATTTTATTTCAATTTTTTTAAAAAGAGCTATAGATTCCTATGCTGATCATGATGCAAACATTAAGAAATAAAAATTTGCTCAATTAAAACAGTAAATCACTATCACCCACAGGACACAGGATAGAGATTTAGTGATTTACTTCGGCACCAAGAGATCCAGTAAATATTTGTGGCTCAATTAGCTATACTTGCTTTGTAAATTTCTAAAATTAAAACTGCTAAAGAACTAGAAAACGAATTACAGGTGGTAGGAGAATTGAGTAGAAAATCTGACAAATAACAAAAATGGCTGGCACTAGTTGTAAAATAATATACTCAGTCATCGAATACTTGTTGCACAGACTTTATCTGAGATTGATTATTGCTTTCCTCTTTATGGTCTTCTCTGAATTATACATCAGATAATAAAAGTAGCAGATACTTCTGATCCTATATTGCATTTAATAGTTCTTACTGACATATAGTCAATTACCAATGAAAATGTTAGCCCAACTCATGGATTGTCTTCTTATATTGCATTATATGTACAACATCTTCTGATCAAATTCAAGTAGTCATGAAAAATATAAAGATTTGTTTTTGGAATTTATGAGAAGTTTAATTCAGAGTTCTAGTATGTTCACTATTTAATTGGTCAGCATTTCACTGCACTTGCTCATTAGCATTCTGCATAAGCTGAGAAATGGAACATTTCCGAAATTATCTGCTTTCTTATTTTGAAAACTATAAAATCCTAAAGATGAGGTCACAGCTGAAATTAGGAGAGAAAATAGTTGACAAAATAGTCTTTGAACCATTGTGTGCGCATTTCATTAAGTATCCTTTGGGAAGATATTAACATCTTGCTCAATAGAGTATCGACAAGCAAGTCTTGGGCTTCATCTCAATATCTTAATATGTTAGTCTTGTCTCAATTTCGAAAGTATAGATGAGATTGAAACTAATTTGATCTAGACCGAAGCGTTAGCGGAAGAATCTTCTTCACTCATGTGTGTGAATCAATATTCTGAATGTGTCCCAAACGTTGATTGTTTCGACGTGAGTATATTTCTATGTTTGTATATCTTTTTCCTATAAAGTGCTAACTTTCGTGAATTGTACTGTATATTCTGTATAATTTATAGCTTCGATGAAAATATAACCGCCTAAAAAATTAAAGCGATATGACGTCACAATATAATTTTCTCACGCATGCATAATAATGTACACACACACACACACATACAACTATTAGTTTGGCTCATATCTAATTTATTTCGGACGTATTCCAGTACGCGTACATAATACTGTCATGCTATATTATACGACGACGCTAATACACTATACCATTTGCCTAACGTTCTTAATTAATACCTTTTCTCATGTGTAACCCCTACGAGGGGGCTGTTCTAACGTAATAACGCAAGGACGAAGGTGACACCTATCGCGTGACTCTTAAATCAACTTCATTTTCATTTCTATTTATTTTGGTTTTAAGTCTATGTAATCGATTGCTAAATATCTGCGTGTAAAAGTCGGGGAAAGATATAATGTTAATGCCTTGCTGATTAATAGGTAACAACAAAAGCTTATTTACCGAAGTACTGATATGCATAACAATCGCAGGAATGACATACATGTCGTATAAATAATTTAATTGTATGGAATGGACGGCCTTTAAAGTCGAGATCGGGAACGATATTAATGTTCTTAATTTTTTTATCGGTTGGCAGCTCACCATTTACTATGCAAAGTATTGTAATTATGCAAAAATTATAATTAAATTCTGAAAAGTAATGATAATGGATATATTTAATTATTACATATGTATGTAACATATACACTCATATGGAAGTGTGGTGATGTTGATGGTGACTGTTTTCATTAATATTTCTTGCTTCAGAATAAGAGACATATTTTAAATAATGATCGGGGATTTGAAGCGTTAGCAATAAAATTTTGTCCGAAAAAAGTTGTTTAAACAATTTAAGTTTTTTGAATTAAGTTGTTCGCTGGATTATATTAGATCTATGCTGCGCAAAGTAGTGGTAAGTGATCCTAAAGCGTTTACTTTCACGACAATGGGAATGGGATTGTAGTGTATCTATTGAAAAACTCAAATAAACGTAGAGTTCAAATGATTTACACTGTAAGAGCATGGATTGGATTATGAATAAGGCGGAAATGACCCCGTCAGATTACGAAGATTTCGCACGACCTCAATCCTCTACTGAGAGTGGGAACTTGTCAAATGAACGCGTACTGCAATTTGATACAAAAATTTGAAAGAACAGAATCTGTAACTGACAGGAAGATCAAGAACTGCTGTCCAAGTTCCAAGCTATATACCACGAATTGGAATCTGGGAATTTGGGATCTGTAATGCCGAAACTACTGTCTGAATTAAGCAAGGCAGATTTGGCTACTATGTACAATTTTTCTTTGCGAGTAATGGTTCAGTGGGAAATTGAACCCGAATGGTCATCTTTTATTTTATAGAAAGATGAAGCACATTTTATTCTGAATGGTGGAGTCAATACTCAAAATTGTAGAGTCAGATTTGCAAAAAATTTACAAGAAATCGTTCAAGAAAGTCTGCTTACTTCATCATGAGTGATCCGTATTTCTATGAGGAAATGCAGAATAGAGAAGCCTTAGTGTAACGGTGAAGACTCAACGATATTTCCAAATGTTAAAGGATTATGTTATTCCACAGCTGCAAAACCAGCACCACGAAATTGAAAACAGGATGGAGCACTGCCCTCCTCCCTCCACATTTTTTGACCAGTCGAGGAATTGTTAACCAATGTTTTTCAAAATCACGCGTTAATTTTACCAATTCATGGCCATGAAAATCGCCTGATCTTAACTGAGCGGAATTTGCAAAAATTGGGTAAACTCACTGAAAGCTTATTGGATGAATATGAAGTCTACACTTCCACTCGGCATTAGTTATCGTATCATGTGTTCAACTTTTGTTGTTTTTTTTTAAACTTTTTTATAGGTGGTCCACTGTATTTCGAGGTTCTTGTCGCTCTAGGCTGGTTTGGTAGATGATACAGTTGAAAACAACAGTTCGCTATTTTTGTCGCTTCTGGATAGGATTTGTTGCTTTTTGCTTAATATTTTAAATTTCTATCTGTCCTTCAATGGTTTGCAATGTTTAATGGAGACATAGTCTCAATATAGCCTGGTGTAAATAGTTGTTAAAAAATTGAACCAACTGGCAAGCGATTGAAATGCTAAGTCTATAATAATAATAATAATAATAATAATAATAATAATAATAATAATATGGTTTTATTGTCCAACAGCAAAACTAATTACAGGATAAAATTACAAAATTAAACATTAAATACATACGTACACATAAAAATGAATAGTTACATTAACTGATTAATAGAATCAACAAAAATATCATTATAACAGAAATTAGCTGCTCGAGACATCGTTGTCAGTGGTGATGACTGTAGCAGGTTGTTCTTGAAAATGGGCTAGAAAAAGTACAGGAGTAACGGGAACATTATCTAGGAACTAAGAAATCTAGGGAATCATCTAGAGATTGAGTTCGTGCATTTTTTGCTCGATATTCGTATTTAATTTCAGCATGGTTAGCGCTTTATCAATGTATATTCTGCTTTGCAGACAGACACAATCAAATCAATCAAGATCATGCTTGATATTTAGTCAAATTTGGCAATTAGGCAGGTCACGAGATGTCTCGATGTTTGACTAGAATACAAACTGGGAAGTGAGCTCTTAAAGAAGCCATGGACAGCTTGACTTGTACCATCTAATGTTCTAACATATTTTGGATTCATTATACAGAAATCAAACAGCTAACATTAAAAAAAACGACTTTATGCAGAAAGCATGCCTGTACATTGAATTACTGCTACAGGCTTAACAGAATTCATTAAATGTGAAACAGTAGCCTAAAGCTTGCACACCCTTGTGTGAACTGAATTAATTGGTCTTTTAAAACTTGTGAGCGCTGAAATGTTATTTTATTTTTTCTGGTGGGTTCCAGCAATCCAAAAAGACTAACAGAGTCGTGTAAATGAGTGGGGATACTTTATGACCACGTTTGGTCAAACTCAATTTGATCATAACCTTGTCAAGTTCGTCAAAGCAGTGTTTCACAATGGCTGGATTAGATGTGCTAGCTTAGTTTGATAATAAATTTTCGAGGAGGACGTTTCTTAAACTGTTCTAATAACTATTGGCCAGCAAATTTTGTCCTCCAATTAAGTAAGTACTGTTTTATAACCATTTCATCCAGCTTCATGTCGTCATGCCAGCAATTTTGTTTGCAAGGTAAAATAAGGTTACGAAACAATAACCACATACTTTAAGTGCAAAGATTTAGAATTTAGCTGGCCGTTGAGTAGAAAATTGATTATTGAGAAAATTGTGTTATCTCTGAACACAGACATTACGAGCGCAAGAGTGTCAGTAGATAATCTAATAATAACTCCTGGCATTTACTTCTTGATTGGAATTTATTATTAACACTCTTTAACAGCCGTAGTTATGAAATACGTGTTTGTATAAAAGAAGAAAAACTAGAAGTTTACTTTTAATTGTGTCTTTGAAGCCAAAGAAAACGAGATATACATCAGCTAAGTAATTAAACTGTAAGTAAAAAAGCATACAGTTTTGCCTAATTGCAAAAATACCTATTCCGAAGTTGAGCGAACATTACCTGAGGGCGTCGCGAGAAATGGACAATATTAAAGGTGTATTTCACTCTAAGTACCTTTCTTCCTTTTACAAAAAGCAAGTACAATAGAAACATGTACTACACACATAACCAATGGTAATTTATTCTCATTATAAATAATTTGAACATTGTCACGTAATGTATAATATTTGTTATAGTCGCGACCGATAAAATCTAAACAATAGATTATCCCATGCAATATGCATGAAACAAATACATTACACATTCTAATATATTCACACTAATCGACTGTCAGCCATATTGACAAATGACTATAATGAACAATCCTTTGCGAGCACTGTATGTACTACGTATATTCTATGTGTACGGATATGAAAGCACTAGTCGTGATAAGTACAACGTAGTTACAGAGAAAGAGATGATAAATAATGCGTTTCGCCGTGGAAAAAAAGGAGCTAGTAGAAAAAGAAAACGTAATAAATGTATACGTATATATAAAAGAGGCGGCATGGCAGTAGAAAAATTGAATCCAATGAAAAAAAGTATCATTTGTCATAAATATTACTACGGTAACAAAAATATACACATTATTTCTGAATCGTATTCTTGTAGCTTTCCTTTTTTGTACTTTTGTTACCATTTCCTGAAGGAATTTAGTAAATGTCTAATGCGAGAAACATTTTAAATGATGAATATTTGCCGTCCTCGAGAAATTTAATCATTCAAAGAATTGTATGAAAATATAATAGTGTATTACATCAATTAGTTCTGATTTATTGGTTATGTACAAACATGTAAATACTAAATATTTAATAGTGTTAAATTTAACAGTCTGTACCACTGAAACTTTCTTGTCCAGAACAAAATAACTTTGGCATCATTTACCAGGAAAAGGCAGTTCTTTTTAATAATACTATTTTGCGTTAAACATAGTAATATTTTTTTCCAGTAAACTGAAGCACCTCCATTTAACCGTAAGAGATAAAAAAGATTTGTCTACATATTGGAGTATATATGAGGACAGATTGAAAGCTGAAATAGGAGTTGGTTAGGGCTTAAGGTCGCCAAGTGCTTGAACATTTTAAGATCTTTAGCCTTTTCGCAGGTACAGATGTTGCTGGCGTTCCGAGAAAATCCTTGGCCATTTTCGCTAACGATTGTTAACATTTTCGTGTTTTCTCCACCAGTCAAGTATATTCTCGCAATTTTCTGCCCTAGGATCATCTAAATATTTTTCAATTTCATACATCCAAGATTCTGACTTATCATTATTAACTTTCTAATATAGGTAAGTAATATTTAAATCAAATTCGTTATTTTCTTTTTTAAAACTCAGTGCTGGTGCTGGTTCTGGTGTTGGATTCTGTAGATCATTCTCGAATTCATTGAAGTAGCTAGGTTTAAATATTTCTTTAAATTTTTGAACTGCATTTGTTTTGTTATAGTGTTTCAATATTTTATTTCTAAATTATTTGCTCATCGGTAGCGTCTCTATCAACTTTATTATCAAGTTCATAAGCCCATATTTCTAGTTTGTCTAAAAGTAAGTTGATTCCAATTACGACCAATGGGAGTGTGCAATATTTTCCCCTTTGAGTATTGAAGAAAGTGTTTTGAAGCTTCTCAGATACTGACGAAATTTACTGATCAGAACCCATTCTTTACCTGATATCTTATAATTACTTAGATTTTCGATGTTATCGCAAAATATAGTTAAATCATTTTTCACACTTAAACCTCATGTTGAATGCCATCTTGTAGGCACATCTAATTTGGCGTAGTCATCTTACAGTTTACGGTGTCGCAAGCACTGTTAAGTTTAAGTTGCATTTCCGCTGAGTTTTTTAGTTTTTTTTACGAGGTATCTAATTTTACTTACAGGAGATTTAAAATTTAAATTAGTATCATTTATATCATTTTCTGCTTTGATCTCATTATCCAAATACTCCAGATCCTTTTCGATGCCTGACCTGTTTCGATTTGGTTCAACAACTTTCATAAAATCCTGGACAGCTAAGTTTAGAATATGTACGAAACATACAAAATGCATATTTTTAGAATCAAAACCGGGAACTAAAGTTTCCAAAGAACGCATCATTGTAAAATTAACAGCCGCATTATCAGTTGTCACACCTTGAATTCAATCCAGCAAATCATAAGATTTTTGCACCTCAAAGAGAATGTTAGCAACAGATGCACCTGTATGGCTTTTCTCAGCAGGCACTAAGTCATGCTTCAGTTTTGTCATTCTCACTGATCATTTTATATTTACTAAAACCGTAACGCTTACGTTTCTGTCTACTGCTTGTTGGTAAATATTCTGAGCCAGAATCGGAGCCAAATGGCTCAGCAGACGTACTGTTTGCTGAAGAGCCACTGTCACTTATGGTAAAATACGGGATAATATTAATATAATTTACTTTTTATCACCACTATTCACGAACTGGATGTCATTTGCCTTCGTCAGAAAACAAATAAGGATCGGGAAACCACCAAATTGCATGCAACCCAATAAAGAATTCGCCGGGGAATCACCGGCTAATCAAGAAATTTCAAGATCTTGAAATTTCTTGAGTCAAGACAAGATATAAGATGTCACGAAAACGTTAAGACAAGATTTTCTAAAATTTCTTGATTTCTTCTCAAGACAGGACAAGAAATTGTTATCAACAGAAGAATTCTTGTTTTGTCGACCCCTAATTAGGGCATTGGCGGATGAGCCCCTTCTCTGCATCTACATATAAGAAGCTTAAGTCAAATAGTTCTTCAGGCTAACCAATCCTAAGCCCTAGAGTGTTCGAAAAATCACCACCAAGATGTATTGTATTTTCTGCTACAAGCAGGACCTCCTTTGAGCAGCAATAAAAATCTCTACAAAATGCTCCATAATCATATTTCTAGACTTATCAATGTAGCACAATGATTTGTTGTGAATTAATAATTCTGTATACATTTAGAAGGGCACCTTTCAATATATTCTGCTTTTGTTTGTGGTCATGGTAGTTGCAGTTGTTTTCGAAGCTGTATTGCCTATCTGACAATTGTTGCAACTCTTACAGCTCTGTTTACCAGTTTGTTCCTAACAGCAAATGATTGATCTATTGAAATACAATTTCCCGAGAAAAATGCCACCATCCCCTTAGGTATTCGGGGGACTACATTCTCTGCAAATTTTCTTGCAACACAGCTAGCAGATCTAAAGCCTAGCAGTCCAGATAGAAAAGTCAATTATATTTCATAAATTATATAGCTTAGGGACCACTCTACGGTGTAGCTTTAGGTAAGTAGAGAAAGCAAAGAAACAAGCAACTAAACACTCTTTCATAGTAATTTTATGGTATGACTAATGAATAATTTTGGTCCAATTGCTTGTAGCAAAAACTGATCACTAAATTGATGAAGATAATTCTTACATCAAGTTAGTAATTAATTTATCAGAAATTTCTGCAAGAAATTGGCTCACACACGCTCAAGCAACTGTCATATTGCTAGTGAAACATGTGGGCTTGAGTAACTTTACCATTAAATACTTCATAAGGACATCCGATACCTCATATTCTTGATATCCTTGGCAGGTGTAATCAGGATACCATCCGTA
>SMLS01069739.1:0-14549 GCA_004785975.1 Popillia japonica
ACTATCAAGTGTTCTTAGAAGTGCACAACGGTATACCAGGCGCGTTTAAATAAACAAAGTCTATCGAACGGTTTAATATCGTTTATAAGAAATTACCTGCTAAACAAAAGGTATTTTATCTATTGTAGCGATGAGATTTATAAAACATTATGTCATATCCTTATAGAGCATTTTAACGACCGGCTACAGTTGATACGATGTACTAAACTGGTGAAGGTAGTAGACGACGAGAATATGCAGAAATCGTTGGAGGTTTCACGAAAAGGGCAACCTCCGCGGAATTACAGAAACGTTCAACGCGTTGCGTCGCGAATATTTCTCGAACAATTATCACAATGATGTTATTAAGTTTATCAACGCGTATCACCTATGTCAAATTAATAAATACGATCGCAAACCTATAAATTAACCTATGCAAATCACGGACCAAGTTTCAAAACCGATGCAGATGCTTCGTGCAGACGTTTTTAAGATCAAAAACAATGTCTACCCCACCATACTCGACTCATTTAGTAAATACGCTCAAGCAACACCAGTTATCAGTAGTACTATCAATTGAAATTACGGTACGACACAGTTGCGATAAATGACGATAAGTACGTTGTTCCACGAAATTGCGCTTAAGAGTAGCACATTATGTTCATTTTTACCAGAATATACCATACGAAATGATACTCCGTGCCAAGTCAAAATCTTAGTGAACAATGAGAGGTTAGACAATTGTATTAAAGAAATTTTTGAAATTAGCAATGTGCAAATTCAATACCAGGAAGAAATAAATTTAGTTATAAGCGCTAAGCCACTTAATGCCAAACAAAAGTGTCGTTCCATTACTAAGAACGTAATAATACAAGATACTTACTACTTGAATCCAAATGATTATTGCAAGTATTATATAGGCGATAAGGTGATACAGAATATTATAAGGACTGTGAATTTCAGTAGTTTCAATTTTATTAACGATTTACCAAAATATAATAATCTGTCGAACCTTGACGTGAAGAGCATCGTACCATTAAATGTAAGGGATGAACTGGACCAAGCTAAAAATGAGTGTATTTCATTCTAACTTGACCATCTATGTAGTTTTAATATTAAGCGTGGTATTCCTCATAAGAAAGTATCTTTCAAAAATACGAAAAGGTGATGTTGTTAAGATAAGTTCAGGTGATTTAGGTTCGCAGAGAAGAGGTGTCATTGCCCAAATTATTGACCAATAAATTTCTCAATAATCTCTCACAAAGGGCGGAGGTGTTATATTGCAACACGTTCTACCGTACTTACGCGAGGTAAGACATCATCCACGAGGATTATATTGCATCTTTTATCTTACACGTAGGCGTAGTATTCATAGTACGTAAGAGGAATTAGATAGACAGACTTAATGTAACATTTGTTACAACCAGTTGTATTTACCTTGCAATAAAAGCAATTCTAGTACACAGTGTTTTATTCATCGGAATAAAAAAATCGTTAACATCAACATTGATTTCTCAATCAAATTGAGAAATCATAACTTATGTACATATTTATATAGACATTTTTCAGTTATAGTGATGCAACGTGTTTGTGATTACTAACCGAATAATTTTCAATATTTATCTTTTTAATATTGCAGTTTCCTGTTAGAGATTTTATTGTAGTGTAGTATAGTACACATATGTATATCTACTGGGGAACTGCTAACACATATCAATAGTTTCCTAGTTTAGGGAGTTAGTATTACATCATAACTTTTCTTTTTGTAACAGTGTAATATATTTACCATTTGTAAGTAAATATAACAACAATGAACTAGTGATCCATTCAAATAACTTGAATTTTTCATTTGTTGTTTATATTTTTATACATGTATAGTACTATTTTCTGTTTTATGAAATAATGTACTAATAAACGCATCTTATGATAATGGGGATTCTTTATTCATTCCGGTTATTCCGTATTACAAAACATTACCCATATCGTTGACTCTTCGGACGTGTGTTTAGGTCAATTGTAATACATATGTATATATGTACATATGTAGTTTCTTGAAGAGCCAAGTGATTATACATGTATGTATATAAATGAAACATCTCAATACATTATTTAATATTTATCTACTACTTTTTAGCTTGAGTGAAATGGTAGATATATTTAAAATGTTTGTACTAACAAATAGTCATCTAAAACGAAGCAGCATATTCCATCGACCTATAATATCAAGTTCTATCTTATAAACGCACGCATATTTAACTTTAAGTATGTATACATCCGTAGATGTTATACTTATATAGATTATGTATTTTACTTACCGGTAAATGTAAATTGTGCAGTTACACTTGCTAACCATTTAAGTGCCACTTTTGGTAATAAACAAGGAGTTTTGTGTGTTAATATGTATCGTCACATTCGCTTTATTAAATAAAAACTAAATATACATATGTGAGCCTATCTCGAAAAACTAAGCTCAGATCGTCGCGCACTAGTGTATATACGGCAGTCTACGTGCGTTTATCGGACTATCCTGTGACGTCAAAATTTCCTAGAATTATCTGCCAGTTGTGTATTCTTACTGGAGCAGTCGCATATTTTGTATTATTTTATGGTAACTAAATCTAGACAAAGATGTGGATACCGTTAAAACGTATTCTATTTATAGTACGAACTTTGTCACAAATAAATACTAACTTGGTATTACTACAAAATAAAGAGAATCAAGTACTTATTACACAAATACATAAATATGTGTACGTACATGTCCGTATGTGGATTTCGTTAAAATTGACTTAGTGACCAGTGATGGGCAAATGCTGTGAATGTTTGAAAAAAATACTCAAATTCGAACATTTGTGCAACAGTTTAGATAAAATATTTTAGCTAAATGCGCAGTGTTGCATTATCACGTTTACATACTCTAGGAATAAATTTATTATTGTCTAGTACAAGTAGAAATGTGTTACTCGTTGCCTCCCAAGCAACGGTAATTATAGTAGATCAGCAAGTATAGTCTGTTTCACAGTACACATGGGACTTCGATATTATTATATTTTGGATAATCATCGAGTATCGGGAACGTAGCCAGGACGGAATTAACTCTATAAAATACGTTTGAATATTATATATATGTATACATGCATTTGGTATGCATACACCTCCGATTGCTATATGGATAGGTAGAGTTGGACTCCGATTTGACGAGTTCGCCTCCGAAATCGGAGGCGAAAGCGTCTTTCAATGTTTTCAACAATTTTACGTCAGTAACGATGTTCTCTATAAGTTTTAGTCGGAGGTAAAAATGGGCCAATATTAACTACACACATACACTTTAGTTGAATTGACATGCCAGCAGAGGGCAGTACTGTTTCATACAGATATCGTATGTAGGTAGTTACTGGCTCCGCGCGTTCATAGCACGAGGTCGCCTCATTTTCTTGGCAACACTGTAATAAGATATCGTGCGTATGGCAATAAAATCGTTTGTCAGCCTAAGAAGGCAGCACTATTTTGTAAGGTGTTAATTCGCTGCAATTATATTTAAATTTATTACTTTAAACAAAAATATTTATTAACTTGTAAATATTTCTTATTTTCAGATTAAAATAATACACAAAAAAATATAATTTATATATTCATTTAGTCCTTTAAAATGGTAAAGATGAATGTAAAAAGAAATTGTGTCGAATATTTTTAAGTATTCGGTGGTAGTAGTTTTAAAGACTAGAAATAAATTAGTCCTTAATTTCTATTAATTTTATAAAATATTTTATTTGAAGATATCGCTGTTAATGTGTAATTCAAGGGACCTAAGTTGACTACTCAGCCTAAACGACTATTTAAAATTGTGAAACCATGCAAATGAGGTGACAGTTTTACTGTGTTACACTATTGATTGAAGGAGTAATACAAGATGCGCAACCATGAGATAGATGACAGAAATTTCAGGTTCTGTTAATTGCAAATTTTTGTTAAAGGTGTCTGAAACTTGTGTCAACTGTCACCTGGTGGGACATCTTTATGCACTCCTTCAATCGACAGTTATACTATAACTTAGGGAATGAGATTACAATGACATTATATTATATTATTATTACAACTGATTTATCATATAAACACATAAATACAGAAGATAATAGCAAATAGAAGATAAACATTTATAAATATAAAGTTACCTTTGATAGAAAAAAGTGTTGGTGTAAAGTAATTCATTTAAAGGTCGGTGTTCTGCCGATATACAATGTGCACGTCTGCGAGCGGTCGATAGCAATGTATAAGATAAAGATGCAACAAGCCAGCTCAACGGTTAGTAGAATATAGCATATACGCCTTTCTTGTTCTAGCAACCGGAAACTATAGCTGTGCTCATTTTTTATTTTTAACTTTAGGTATCGACCACTCACAGGCATACTCATTGTGTATTAAATACAAAAGTCTTAATTTTCACCCAATCCAAATTATTCATCCAATTTCCCCGTACCGGTCTTTCAGCTCTTTACACACGCTTATACTTTTATCACGTTTTAAGATAATTTTTGCTAACTTATCGAATAAATTTTAATGCAGAGTAGTTGACTGCATTTTAGAGATACCATTCAAGCGTTTAAGTATTGCAGAGATGAGCCCAACTATGAGAATGCTTATCTACAACTGGCCCATCGCTAAGAACTGTTGCGGTCCATATCAATATGAGTCACGATATGATCAAAAGAGTTCGAATACGGGGGCGGTTTTATTACGGTTCACTGAGGAAGGAATAGATTTTCTACTGCAATAATACTCCAAATTCAGTTATTGAATGCAACATGTACTGAGTTTATGCTTTCCCTAAATGCGTATTGAATACACATTACGACTATTCGGTAGCATAAACACCTCTCTATGCGCATTATAGCATGAAATGCGAATTGACGAAATCCTGATTTCAAGGGTGGTTTTTAGAATACCGGTTTGGTTGTATAAACGTTTAATCCGAATTCAAAGTGTATTAAAGCAGGTTACCAACAGAATGTAAACGAACGACATATCACATGTGAAAAATATGTTATGTTGTGTTGGCATATTACATATCTGACAACTGTATGTGCACAGTGCAATATGTGTACGATATACAACATAGTACAATTAAGGTTATGTTTACATCATAGAATTTCTGTTACAAACTTATTGATTGGCAATAACCCTTGTAAACCGCGCCAAATTCGAAATATTTCGATGCGTATCATTTATATTGCGCATTACGAGAAAAGCATAAACAAATTAAGTTTTTGATCCATACTTATTAATTCGCATTTTCTAATGAGCATCTAGAAAGCATAAACGTAGTAATGTACTCAAGTATCCACTTAAACAGTAAGAAGAAGGCTCCATGTGTTAAATTTAAGGGGCAGATCTTTTAAAAACTGTCGATTGTTGACCGGCTACAGTGGGCACATCAACATGAAATTTGGAATGTTGAAGATTGTGGTCGCTGCTTATGCAGTGACGAGAGCAGAGTGCGTCTCCATAGCTCAGATGGAATAGTTGAAGAATAGTGGAGAAAGAGAGGAAAACGCTATATTGAGAACAACGTGATGTATAACGCGCGTCCTCATAGAACAAGAGAAATGAATGTATTTTTAAAAAAGAACAATATTAGGCACATGGTTTGGCCAGCGAACTCTCCAGATCTTAATCCCATAAAGAACGTATGAGAATACCTGAAAAGGTGCATAAGATCACGAGGAGTGGATCCAACCAATCACCATCAGCTTCAAACTGCCGATTAAGAAGAACGTCAAAATATTCCTCACATTACATTCGGAATTTGTTGTCTAGCATGCCAAAATGTTGCCAGGGGGTCATAAGAGGTAGAGACGGTCCCACGCATTATTAATTTTTAAATGTTTGGTTATCTTTTCTTTCCAAAGCACACTTTTCTACAATACTAAAATGAAGATTTTTTTTTACATTAATATAAATTCAAATGGCAGTTGATTAGTTTCAATTGTCAATCACATTTACAATTTTGTAATTGGTTTGTAATTATGAACATTAATAATGGACAGCTTTCATAAGAGGGATCTTACCGATGAAGGGTGGTTTTGTAAAACGAGATACCTAGCTAAATACACAAAATACAGAAATTTGAAGTATTGGAAATCCACATGCAGTTATTGAGGAATCGCTACATCCAGATAAAATAGGTTTCTATGCAGCAATTAACCACAGGCGAATCATTTGACCAATATTTTTCAGGGAAAATTAACTGCTTGACGGTACCACGCAGAAACATTAGAACAATACTTACTACTTACATGCTCACTCACATGCTACTTGATGAACTTTTCACATGAACGCATGTTGTACTTATGCACTATCATTATTGTGATACGTATTTTACGAAAGATTGTGTTGTTAACTATATTTTTCGAAGATGTTTGAATCCAACAAACATTTTCCTGCTTATTCCTAAATTCAATTCATTCTATATTACGTTACATGCGAATAAAATTATATTGCATTACTGTTAATAATTCTCTTCTTATTTACGGATTTTCGGTCGTTAAATAAAATTCATTTATTGTTTTCGTAACACTTTTTTATTGAATTAGATTTGAGTGACGTTTGCCATATTTGTTAAGAATATATGATTTTATTGTATTGCAACTAGATAGTTAATGGTATATTACATAACAAGAGTTGTAAGTTGCTTATTACATGCGAGTAGAAAAATTGCGCGCGAGCCGCGTAGCGGCGAGCGCTGTACTTCTACGAGCATGTAATAAGCAACTTACAACTCTTGTTATGTAATATACTATTAACTATCTAGTTGCAATACAATAAAATCATATATTCTTAACAAATATGGCAAACGTCACGTCGGCAAATATAGTTTATGCATAAATCAATGTTGCTTTTTTGATAAGTAAATAATAACATTTTGAAAATGATGATACTTATATAAATATCATGATGTTTGCGAACCCTGCTTAAAACAAAGGCAAAATATAGCGATTTAAGTACATTTACTTCATATATTTTGAGATACGCATTACAAAGCCCAGACATTTGAAAGCAGCAGTGCATGTATTGGAGAAATGTAATCTAAAAGTGCGAGCTGAATCAAATAGTACTCCCAGATACCTGACTTCAGTGACAATCTTTAAATAATGACCATTGATATGGTATGAAGCATTGGAAGCCGTGGAAGAGCGTATGTATGTAAGTGATAATATAAAACTTGTTTATATTCAGCTTTAATTTCGATTCTTCACACCATTTCACCAACATGTCAAGGTTGTGCTGAAGTATATTTGAGTCCTCGTCAGAATTAATTTCCGAATAAACTTTTATGTTGTCAGCAAAAGCAATCAATTTTCAATAGTAGGTCGTTGAGGAAAAGAACAAACAAGAATGAAAGTTTGAGCCTTGCGGTACTCCAGACGTGGGGACAAAGACATTTGAATACTAACCATTGTATGTTACATAACATTGCCGTTGACACAGGTAAGATCGTACGAGATTTATACACGACGGCACCAAACCATATACAGAAAATTTCGACAACAAGATTTCGTGATCAACCAAATCAAATGCTTTAGTTACATCGGTACAAATTACATCTACCCGACCACGCTATTGTTGCCAAGTTGGTAATGGTGGATCTTCCGGGAAGAAAACCATGTTGATGAGGTGAAGCTAAAGAACTGGTACAAGCGTAAATATTGCGATATAGCACTTTTTCATACACTTTAGCAAAATTAGATATAACGGAAATTGGTCTGTAATTAGATAACAAAGACGAACCACCTTTTTTGTGTACTGGTACAATTTTTGTCTTTTTCCATCTTTCAGGAAATGTACATGATGAATGTACATGAGACAGATTGATAATAACTTTTAAAGGAAAGGCAAGCACATACCTACAATCACAGATAAAAAAACTGGGTAGTAAATCATCACCTGCAGTGTGTGTATTGGGAAACGTAGCCGCAAACACATACATACATATTTACAGATCAGCAGATCAATAAGTGGTACAAGGTCTTTACTATGATTCTACTGTATTAAATGAAATATGATGCAAGGAAACAATTAGGGCACCTCCACCTCTAGAGCGACCAACGGTAGCAAAATGCCTATCCTTCCGAACGACATTGTAATCATTAGTGAAAAGCTCATTGTCAAAAACAGAAGAACTCAACCAAGTTTCGGAGATAAGCATTATGTCCGCAGACAAACAATATATGTTGTTATGAAAAGTAAGTGTGTTTTAAAATTCAACCCTCTAACATTCTGATAGTACATTGTAAAATTGAACATTGGCCTATATATTGGGTAGGTATGTATGTTTTTAGTTTTCCAAACTAAGATGAACTATGGTTGGTAACCCATTCCTATATTTTATTTTCAAGTTAGACTCCCCTTCAGCAATACGAGTAAGTAATTCCGACTTTACAGATCTAAAGGCAGCTAGGTACCTGTTTAGGAGTGCGATCAGGTGAAACTGACAAGTCAGAAAACTGACTATTTCTTTTAATTTGATTAAACTTTCCTAATACTTTAAAAACATCGTCCGTAGCGGAGAGGTGAACTTTGATCGATCGAGCACGCCGATCTTTTGTATGGTCAAACTTTCCGAGACGAATAAGTTTAATTTGTCCACCATCCACTCCCACCTCTTGCAACAGCTTCTGTACCACCAACACGTCACGCTGCACTTGATCTTGTTTAGATGAACCTTCCTCGCTACGGTTCTAGATCATGATATTATGTGAACGCTTATTTCCCTCAAGAACTTCGTTAATGATTTCTTCGGACACCACCACATTCGAAATATTCGAAGGTGCCACAGCAAATGAACTAGAGCGAATAGGGAGTTCTCCATTTTTCTCTTTCATGTGTCGAATTTCCTCCTTCAAATCGTTTTCCAGAGTTATCAACTTAGGGATTTGATGAACACCCTGTTCACAGGCAACACATAAATATTTTATCCTGCGTCTAGAACTTGGACGAAATGCAAGGCACTTGATTTCAACATCAGTTAACTCCGCGCAAAGAATATGTATAGATCTATTCCATCCATCACACTTGATAAATTTCGCAGATTTCTCATTGATTGCTAAATTATACTTAATACACGACATTATTAATTTAAAACCAAAGAGATAAAAATATGTAAATATTCTACGTATTGATATTAGGGGAAAAAGACGTGGACACACTTCACAACCGGACCGATAACCGTTGACTTACAGACACACAAGAAGACAATTGGAAATAACAGTACGATATTCAAATTAAAATAAATAAGTTTGCAATAGATCCAAATAGTATACGATATTATTAGATCTGAATGCAATTTGTACATATATGCATTAAGTGAGAAAAAAGATAAACAAAAAGGTTAGGTTAGAAATAGCGTATAAAGAAAAGTTTTCATAAAGTCTTACCACAAATAAACAATCAACTCCACTACACAAGATAAGATAACTGGAACTCAACTGCACTAAAAAAGCTTTTAAACAATAGAAGATGTACTTGAGAAAAGTTATAATTTACTTAGAGTACCGGCACGTGCACACACAGAGAGTACGTGTATTGAATGAAATGGAAAGTTGGAAATTTGGTTCAATGAATTTTGTTAAGAAATACAAATTTTTTTCCTGTCAATATCTCTTTTCTGTGCACGTAATGACATAAAATCAACTATGCAACTACCAAACCCGACTGGTATTTACAGACCATGTGTTTGACTTCTCTAAATTATTTGATTAATATTGATAGTATTATGAATGAAGCTATTTCGTAATTCTTTATAAACAAACCTTTCGTTCACTTATGGATTTCCCAATTGGTAATATTATCTAGAGTGTGATAGCTTCTTAGAATTGATCAGTGCGTTTTGTGCCATTTATTTTATTGTAAAATGCTCTTAGTAAAAATATCTAAAATGAAATCTGCCACGACAGAAAAATATATTTGGTATTATTACTATTGTTACTGTAGTTGTATATATGTATTATTTATTTCTTTCAAAACATAACAAATAGAAGAAAAACAAGTAAAACTTAAGAACGTGAATTTACTATGAGTTGTTCATTGTTTTACTCGATAGGGCTTGCTAAACGCTATTGAAATAAATCACTCTGTCCTTGGAAGTAGTTGTATTTTTTTTCTGGAGTACTCCGCTATTATATACATACTGTATTAATGTATCGCTATATAAAAATTGTAATGAAATCAAATTAGCAGATCTAGCTCGCCACTTCCTTGCCGTACATATGTATTTGACAATATTAAGTCGAGATTGTTCGTAAGAAGTTATTCGATTTACGTTGGTCAAATGCAATTGTCTGGAAATACTTCTTCAATATCGGGACGGCAATCATACACAAAATTTTTCATGTATCCCCACAGAAGAAAGTCTAATGGATTTAGATCTGAACTAGCTGGCCAAGGAATGTCTAAAAACGTTTATAGCGTGGGTATTTTCCTATGCTCAATGATGAATGTTGTGGTAATTCAAAAGACCATCTTTGGCAATCCTAGATTCGTTAGTGAAGAAAATTACTGAAGCGAGATCTGGCTGTTGAACTTCTCTACACTGAAACCAATCGCAGAAGGCAACTCGGCGTGGAAATTCTAGTTCCGTTAACCTTTGCACCCGTTAGATATGGTACGGATGCAGTAAATTCGTTTTCAAAATTTGATGCACGGTAGTTTGAGACACATTTGCTCGGGGATGATACCGATTTGGAAAACGTCCTGGGTACAAATTCCTTGCCGCAAGAGTATTTTGCACTGTTTCTCCATAAATTCCACAGCAAATGGCAAGTGGATATTAAACAAAATCTAAACCGCAGCGGTCAACATAGACCGTTGGTGATTTTCATACATGTCATGTATGTACATATGTATGTTAGATCCGTCAGGGTTGGACTCTAAAGAAAAAACATTTTCTCATTATACCGTGCACATAGATCCCCAAAAATTATGTATTTATGATTGACTCCTAAGTATCTTTCAGTCCTTTTTTCTATTTTGCGCTACTTATTTGAATTTTGTGTACAACAAAGTAAATGAAAATAAGTACCAAACAATTTCGGAAGTAAAGTCATATCTGGAAACACAATATTATCTGAATATTTTGTTGACGGTTTAACCTTTATACATGACACTGCTACGCCAGATTGTTTGACTAACCATTATGTGCTAGTTTCATCTAACAGAAATGACATTTGACTGTCTAGAATCGATACATTAGCAAATGAGTTAATTATAGTTAGGTCAAGATTATAAGAGCAGATTTAAAATATTTAACCAAATAAAGAATTCTCATAGAATTAAATTAAGGTATGTAAACCATCACGCAAGCAGACTCTCATGACTGCGAAACCTTTTCAGTATACTTTTTGAACGTGTTGTTCGAGGGGAAAGCCTTGCCTCAACTTATGTAAATACTACCGTAAGTAAAAATCCCATTTACTGCCAAAACAGTGTCAATGTGAAACAATTGAGTTTATTTTGCTGTCAGTTAGCCCTAACTCGTTTCTATGCAGATCTAATGTTAGGTATATTCATGGCAAACGCATTTATTATTTTATTATCTTGTCGATACCCGATGGTGTGTAAATACTACAGTATTTACCACCATTAATTTAAGTTGCAATTCCATCCTCGTTAACTAACGGACAGTAAAGAACTTTAGTAGTCGTTGTAGTATGTGTAAACGGTTTGTTCGTAATATGTATCTAATTGTAAGTTGTACCTAGGTCGTAAGTTGATACCCGATTACCTCAAAGCACAAGATTTTTTTTAATAATCTAACTTCCTTTACATAAACCATTGCCTCTTTTTTATAGTAACAATATATTTATCGTTATTCTAGAGGTACTTATCGTATCGACCGTATCATTGTTTTAATTTTTAACATTTACTTTCCCAGATCTTTCGCTACCTACATACCTATACATTATTGTTAATGATTTATTAGGCGATGGTGTACTTCTTTTTCACAAACTTTTAAACAGAAATTTAATGTTTGCAAAACACATTTGATTATAGATAACATGAATGTACAGAATAATACAGAGAATCTAATTTATATGTCGATATATCGGTCACTAGATTTCAAGTTATATCCATTGCATTTCTAAGTTATAATACGGTGATGTTAGACGTTAACCGATGGCTGTTAAAAGTAAGCGGCATTTGGAGTATGTTAAATAAACGTAATGAATGGAAATACGTAGTACATACAGTTGCTGTTATAATAGTATGTCAATTTATGTTTTTACCCATGGAGTTCATGAAATTAATCACATCATATCAAAATATCAAATCAACTATGGAACAATTGGGCGTCGTGACTATGCATAGCATTAGTACATTAAAAACTTTTAATTTATATTTGAAAAGAAACGAAATATCTAGAATAATTGATGATTTACATTGTAATGATTTAACAGAATCCAGTGGTGCTACGGAACGTAAAAACATACAGGTTAAGTTTCACAAGAAGGTACGCAGACTATGTATGTTTTTTTTTTACATGGGAAATGGTACATCTACAATACTATGTGCAACATCTCTAATTCATTTAGTAATATGCAAGCGCGAAACTGATTATCAAGAGTTTTGTTCTACTGTTCAACCGATTGTAATCTCTACGCCTATGCACATAAGTTCCATAACACATGCTAGCTGGTTTATATGTGCTTTTCAGTGGATGTGTATGTTTTTATACGGATGGCAAATTGTTGGTAAATTTATCCTATAATAGCAACACCTGTTTTCTCCAAAATAGTAATATTTCAGCTCATGACACATTGTTTGCCGCGATTTTAATTAAGATCATGTGTAATGTACATATATTACAAATGGATTTCAAAAGTATTACGCCAGACTCAGATAGAAGTGTCACCAAAATGAATTATAAAATGAATCAACTGACATTCCAATTACAGAAGCTTATTCGGTACGTTAGTTCAATTTATTTAGTGAACTATTAAATAATATATTCATATTTTTAGCACATGTGAATGCACAGCATATGTTTTTCAGTATATTATTTTGCTTCAAGTTTTGTCATCGCTCTTTATCCTGATAACATGTTTATACGTTGCAGCATCTGTAAGTATCAATTTACATGAACATAAAAGAACGCAAACGCTTTCTATGTCGTTACTAAATTATGCAATAGATTTGACAAAACTTTAAAGTAATTTGATAGGGAGAATCTTTGTGATGTTACAATTTGCAAATTTGTAATAGATTAGTCCTGCTATAATTACTAGGGCATTTACAATACAAATTAGAATCACGTAATATTTAAAGTAATTATCAAATTTATAATATAAGTGACAATAATACAATAACTAAATAAGCCAAAGTAAGAGAAAAAGGGAAACACCATCTATACTGAGTGAGTTTTTTATCTTGAGACAATGGAATATCTCTAAAATACTGCAAAAATCAAAAAAGATCTTAGTAAGATTTGTTATAATGTAGGGGGCTCACTGAATTGTGCCGAACTGGTTCTCTCACCTCACCTTCCTCACAATTTTGAAATCTTAAATGGGAACCCCCTTTCTGTATTCCAGATTTGGATTCTACGCCATCAAGTAGTTATTGTTTGAAACTTTTTTTTGATTCGTAACAGATCACGCTGTAATCTCAAAAAACATTGTTGTAAACGTCTAGAAAAAAATACGGAAAAAAGAGAAAACATGATTTTGTGTTGTTTTTCATTTTAACATTAAAATACCACTTCAAAAAGCTACTCAACAAAGAAAAACGTACTTCATATCCATTTCAGAAAATGCGTTCCAAAATGTGCCTTCCACTGTCTACATGTACTGTAGATACATTTATTCATTCGCAATTGGAATGATTGCACATAAGTGGGAACTGTTTCCAGCGTAATCCGGCCCCACAAAAAGAAGTCATGGGAAGTAAGATCTGGCGATGTTGCAGGCCAAGACACAGGACCACCTCTTCCAATCCATTGACTATTGTAGGCTCGATCTAATACTTCTCGTGCTAGTTTTGAATAATGTGCTGGACTACCTTCATTTTGGAATCAAATCGTTTGTCAAGTCTTCAAGTAACACTGGAAGTTCGTTTTGTAAAGTGATTCGGTATTTTTCACCATTTAAGTTTCCATCGATAAAATATGGACCAATAAGCGTATTGCCAATTATTCCACACCAAACAATTACGTTCCGAGAATGCTCATATTTGACTTAGCATAATCAATGGGGATTTTCGATACACCAGTAATGCATGTTGTGCTGACTTACCGTACCGTGATTTGTGATAGTCGTCTCGCCACAAAATAATACTCGAGCAAAAAAAAATGGGATTATCGTGTATACGTTGAAGCGCCCGTTTACAAAATCTCACCCGGTTTTGAAAATCATCGCCATGAAGTTCGAATGATGCATGGAAATTCTATATGGATGATACTTCCGACGCTTCAATATTTGGCAGATAGTGGACTGAGAAATTTCTGATGCACGAGCTATTTCTCGAGTACTAATGTCGGGATTATTTGCTATTGCAGCTAGTATCGCGATTCAATTATTTTC
>ML218874.1:2211-75200 GCA_004785975.1 Popillia japonica
ACCGACGTTTCATTACTCCAGTCTATTTAGTAATGTACAAGACAAAGGAAGAAATACAACAAAAATGAGATTTCTATACCAACAACATGTAGCCAACTAAGAGACGTAATTTGATTAACATTGTTCTACCGTTTGCGGAATGTCAAATATTAATATTATTGACATTTATTGACATTAATTGACATTATGTCAGCTCCAGCTCACCGAAGAACTTTGCATTCACAATCTCGGCAATTAATATTGAACTTGTTGCAATATTCTAATAAGGAAAAGCAAAACAATAGGCCTTTATTGCCATTATCAGCGGTGCAAGAGGTAGAAACTCTTATTACACTTATTACTATTTTCATATTATACATATACCTATTTTACTACAGAGAGTAGCAGATGCTTTAAAGATTAGTGTGTCTTCGGTAAAAAGAATAAAAAACCGTAAAGAAAAAAACATTGTGCCGTCCTATACAAATAAAACATGTTTAATTGTTGTTGTTGAATCGTATAATTTCTGATTCATCACTTACCCATTACATTTATTTCTTCCTCGCTTGCGAAAATTTTAATTGAAATAAAAATAAATTATTTGAAATTACAAACAAAAATCATAATAACTGATTTGTTAAAACGTAAATTATCTGTTATTTTCTTAATTATAGAGGTGCTTTTTAAAGTAAATGATATCAATAATGTCAGTGTAAATTGACATTAACCTTATATTTTGACATTTCGTTATGTAAGTACGCGCCATAGCATTTTTAAAATATCCGGAAGTACGATATCTAATATGAATCAGAAGTACTGATTTAATTCATACGTTAATTTTTTGATGACGTAGGGCTCATCTTTCGTGATTTTGACTATATGTATGTACATATCTACTAATATTTATTAGGTACCTATATTTCTACAGTCTTCTCCTGTTTAGTTGCAGGATTTCAGTATACAGATAAGATAAATGTATTGATAGACCAATTATATTTCAGAAAATATCGATTGTATAAAAAGAAATTATATGCCAGTCAAATTAACTGCAAAATTGCTATACTTAATACGCTAACAATAAGTAGTATTGAACCAGCCAGTGCGAGCTTGAAATTAATCATTTCGAAAAAAGTCTTTTGTTTTATAAGAAAAAATGTATAAAAAAGTGAAAACTGCAATGATAATATTGCAAATAATATAGGCCGTAATGAATTCAATTATCACTGTTTCGCTCCTTCACTTCTTCTATTTATTTTTAATTTGTTTTTATATTTTGTCAAAAAACGATTTGGTCTAAAATTAATTCCCAACGTATACATTATGTTATTTGGTTTTTCAGTAGAAAAACCAAATTGAAAATATATGACGTAGCAATTAAACCAGTAGTGACATATGCAGCGGAAACAATGTGTTTATCAAACAAGGATGAACAAAACCTGCGTATATTCGAAAGAAAGGTACTGAGGAAAATAGTAGGAACAAAGAGGACAGGCGAGAATGAGGAAGGATACAGAATACTATGGAACCACGAAATAGACAAAATAATGGAGGGAAAGAACATAATAAATCACATAAAAGCACAAAGATTAAAATGGTTGGGGCACATAGAAGGACGTGAAGAAGATAGAATGATTAGGAAAATCAAAGAATGGAGACCAATGGTAAATAGGAAAGAGGGAAGGCCGAAACTAAGATGGGAAGACCAAGTGTTGGAAGATATGAGGAAACTAAACATACCAGACATTACCAGGTAATCAAAAACAAGAAGGAATGGAATGGAATAATAAATGCAAAAAGAACAGCACTAGGATAAAGGAGGAGTAACGAACTCAACGGAGTAATTCACCGCATATAATGAATTGAAAAGCTTCTTTGAGGCAGCCCTATTCCGAATAGAATGTTTTTTGGCCAATATATATATATATACATTATATGCTCCATAGCCAACTAATTATCAAACAACTATACGCATACATACCTACATAGTTTTCAGAAAGAAAAAAGTGCAGATATGTATTTAAAGAAAAATGTCAATGTCGTTATAAATTCAGTACATACCAAACAAAGTATCGTCTGCAGTAAAAATGTGCATGCTCATTGTAATAAATTACATACCGTAATTGTTCTCGAATTTTTAAGAAAACGCATTGCTTTGATTCTATGAAACTTATTCTTAGAACTCAAATTAAACATTAATTAATTAAAGTTTTATGCGGAATAGTATAGTCCTTTTATTTTATAAAACGAAAAACTAGACATTAATCAGAGTTTTTGTAGATTATGCATTTTAAATTGTCATCACTTTGTTACCATGGATACGTGTAAACAAGCCATTTAATACGCCATTTAATTGTAGAAAGTTACACTCACTGCAGAATTTGTGTCTGCTTTTTTATTCTTTATTATCATTATTAAATTTGTTTAATTTTCACGTGTTATCAGTGTTTTGAGTGTAAGACCGTAGTCACAATTTATCTTATTACACAATGAGACCCGAAGATATTGCTGCAGGTTTTGCTTTACATAATGATGGACGCAGTGTGCGTTACATTGCATATACAGGGTGTTTGGTCATTCGCTTTCCTAATTTTAAGAGCATTAATTTCCCAACATGTAGAATGTATTGGCAAAAATTCGTGTTGAAAAAGTTTTCAAATAAGCGCGAAAAAAAAATAAAGAAAATATCGGAAAATGTTTTTAAGGCGGTCTCTATACATACTGCAAGTGTGTGCGTGTGTATCTTCTACGTAAATATACCCTAGACTGTATTAAGAACAAATGCTGATATTGTAAACAATCAAACGAATTGGAAGACGCTAGGAGCAGCTGTGTTTATATCGTAAAAATATGACGATATTTACAGCTGATTGTTCAGTGATATTCGTTGTATAGGTCGTGGTGGACCAGTGCACTGGCCTCCACGTTCGCCAGACTTAAATCCAGTTGATTTCTTTCTATGGGGATGTTTGAGGGACCGAGTCTATAGAACACAAGTCAACGATATTGACGAATTGCGTGAACGTATTATTATGGAAACAGACCATATAAGTACGTCAACGTAATTTGTGTGAAAATGTATGAGTCACTTATCCGTCGTGCCGGACTATGTATTCAAGAGAATGGTGGTAATTTTGAACAATTATTATGATCGTGC
The DNA here is from genome assembly GCA_004785975.1 of Popillia japonica. Lineage (NCBI taxonomy): Eukaryota > Metazoa > Arthropoda > Insecta > Coleoptera > Scarabaeidae > Popillia > Popillia japonica. Next base: position 5,345 of record ML218874.1, read on the forward strand.
GATCAGAACAAAAACTGTCATTTACCAATTTTTTTGGGACATTTGGCAAACAAAGTGAGTTGATATTTTCTTTATTATTGATGATTGTGTGTACATAATGGACAACAATACACAATGGACCTTTAAACCATGCTTATGGATTATCGCACATCTGTTAGCGTGTAAATACAATGTTATTATTTTATGAATGACCACTCTCATATTACAAAATGCCAACACAGACATTTTTATACAGGTCACTGGACTGTGTTTAAAATAACTAAACAGCAATTTCTTTTAATGTATTATTTTCAATCGGCATCCCAATGTGTAGGTACTATCTAACATAAAAACGTGGACTTTTTCAAAAAAATTAAACACTATTTTTTTTTTAATTTTTTACGGATCTTAAAATATTTGACGTACATATATGTACATACTGTTTAAATTAAAACAAGGAATGAACATACACCCTGTATATGTCATGAATATGCCTTCAAGTGCCATTCAGAATGCCTTAAAACAGAATCATAGAGGCTGGAGAAATGAACAGTGGAGTTGTATTCTGTTTATAGACAAATCCCGTTTCAATTTACGCTCACCTGATGGACGTGAAAAAAATTGGAGAAGAAGAGGGGAACGATGTTCACAGTGCTATATTTCCGAGAGATCGTCATTTGGAGATGGTGAAGTGATGGCAGGACAGTGTATGAACGCTCGAACGGAGTTGGTTTTCATATACGGAAATCTAACAGCTGATAGGTACATAAATAAATGTTTGGCGAATCATGTGGTACCATTTGGTCCATATATAGGCAATGGTTGTCTTCTAATGCACGACAATGCGCACCCACACGCCGCTCGCGTTACCACAAATTATCTGCAAGAAGTGGAGATTTGCGTGTTGCCATGACCAGCAAGGAGTCCTAATCCAATTGAGCACGTGTGCGACATGTTGGGACGGCGTATTAGGAGGCGGCAGAGACCATCGAAAAACTTACGGGAGTTAAGAGAAGCACTTGTAGAAGAATGGGAAATCATTCTCCATGAAGCCATTTTTAACCTGATTCAGGGCATGCCAAGGCGTATGGATGCAGTTATCAAATGCCGAGAGAGTAACAAACGTTACTAAAACTGTGATTTCAATGTTACAAGCACAAAAGGTCTAAGCCACAGCTGAAAAATAATGTTACTATGTTTTATGCCATTTCCGATTTGACGAATTGTTTTTCCTAATTCTGTAGGTAGGAGGTTACTTAAGCATTAAATTTTATAACATACTAGATCTCTAATTAACAATTTCTGACATAAAACAAGTGTCCGGGTTTTTTTGTTCCTGAGTTTATAAATAAAACTTTCGCGTTTGTACTGCGTACGCTACCATTAGTGCAATAAAGTTGAAAATTTTGTTTAATTGTAATCCGCCGTAGCACGAAAACAGACGTGATAAGTACAATCTGCACTAAATTATGCGAACACAACTAATTCGTACCCCACTTAATTCACTGTATGTAAACTTACACCGTCCAAAACCATACGCGTGATAAGAAATCCCGCTGTCGAAGAGTACACAGCCGCAGCATGAAATGTTAACACCTCAGTTTGCTGAAAAACGCAACGCGGAGTGCACATTATCCCATCCCGCTTCAGGTGCCGAGTCGAGAAGAACGTTTAAAGCCGGCGCTTTTTTCGCGACGCATTTAAATTAAGTGTAAAAGCATAACGAGTGCCAGCTAGTCTACCAGCTATTATGAAGAATCTACTACTATCGCTGACGAGGACATAACATCTCGGAAGTGAGCCAACTGTTCAAGGCACGAGATGAAAGTTGTCGATATTTACGCGGTTATTTCGTGAGGAATTTACAATGTAAGGAATTATATGATTCGATTATGAATAATTTTAAGCTGTAATACATTACAAAATTACCATTTCTATTGCATTCGTGTGCACAACAAAATTCGCTTGTGTTATTCAAGACCTTTTTAGAAACAATAATTTGTATTATAACTCAGTACATAAGGGTATTGTGTAATAAGATGTCCATCTCTGATGTATAGTTATGTTAACGATTACCTATTGATTTATTTACTCTCGTATAAAGGTTTTAACATTTGATTTTATACTTTCAACGAATAAAATTTGAACATTGTAACTTGCAGTGAAGTGAAGCGCTGTAGTAGTTGCTGTTCACATTATGTATTGTAAAAGTATACACATAAGTTACGACGATTAGATAGCAGCCAGGAATTATTTAATTTGTCACGATTGCTACATAATATATTATACACATTGCAATTTCTTGGCGTATCTTCAATTTCTCTACCATGAGAAGGTCACCAGCACTTTGATCTGGCAATAGATTTTGGTTTAGAAACACTTGCATGTGATGAATGCAGTTCCTTCAAAATATGTTTAAATTTGGGTAGTAATATTATCAATTACTCAATATGCTCACAAAAGCAACCATGCAATTGTTCTTTACAAATAAAGGTGCTGTTTTTGCTATTATGTATGCCAATAGGGGTCTTCTTTTGTTTCGCGTTTCTTGTACAAGTTTATTTGACTAGATTATATTAATACCCTTCATAGAATCATCAATGAAAAATACGTAGTTCTATTTTGTTAACATAAAAATGTACATTGAAAAAATTCTACTTTCAGTTTATATTTGTAAATCATGTAATAATGCCGTCAAATTACAAACATGCTCAACAAATTTGCAGTATTATGTAGTGTTTTGCCTAAAGCCTGGAGGGAAAGTTTCCCAAACATCGTTTATAAAAGAAATCTGAAACTTTGTAGATTTTTAAGGAAATTGGTTTAACTCTGATATGTATAATAAATAAGCTTAGGATAAATATGCATTTACATATCTGCATATGCAAATGCATATTTTAGGTATTTTTTTCGATAAATGCATATTTTCGTTCTTTAGAGCATTAGTGCATATTTTCTGTTGAAATTACAAATATGTTATTATTTCTTTTTTTGAAATGCAAAGAAATTTCTGTAGAAGGTAATTAAAAAATCTGCGAAAGTATTAAATAAGTATTTAGCCTGGACCTAAACGCTCGATATTCGCCGAAAAACTTTGTATTTATTTGCGCTGACAGTCCGTTAGCTAAATTAAAGAATGTAGTTTTTTGCAATTTTATGGACAAGCATACGAAACAAAGCATTCCAGATGAGTCAACATGACGAAAATATTATGTTACCGTGTACAACAATAAACAAATTATGGAAAACAGTAAAAGATCATTTAGTTGGGTGTCGTTGATGAAACCACTAATGTGGAATAGAGATGCATCGCAAATGTTATATATTTGGTATATTAGGAGTTAATAAAGAAAGGTAAATCATATGTGCTGGCTAAAAGTATTGAATAAAGTGACTCATCCAACAGTCGCTGCTTTTTTCAACGATTCTCTGAGTTTATTGTGGCCGTCTGAGATTTTACATGAAAAAGTACTACTAGTTTTTAGTGATGCAGCACCATATATGTGCAACGGTATGAGGGGCCTACAGGCTTTGTATCCAATCATGATACATGTGATCTCTGTAGCACATGGTTTCCACCGAGTGGCTTAATTAATTCGTACTTTATATCCAAATGTTAATATTAATATGCTAATATTGTTTATAAAAAAGAGCACCAGGTTCCGTGAAATTGCAGAGGAACTTCCACGTCCACCCTCGCCAATCATTACGAAATGGGGAACTTGGATCGACTCTGCTTTATATTACGCTGAACATTTTGAGATTCTTAAGAAAATTCTTGATGATTTCGATTCTGAAGAAGCTCGGAGCATTGAGGAAGCACAAGGTATTTTGAGAAAATTAGGCATTTGACAAAACTTAATTTTTATTCGTGCTAATCTGCCGTGCATTTCCACTGCAATCTCTACAATGGAAGCAACAGGGTTACCTCTAAAAGACAGCATTGAAATAATAGAAGACATACTTAAACGTTTATCAAAACTCCAGAAAAACTGTTTCGTCAATAAATTAAATGTAGTTCTGTGAAAAATACCGGATATCAACAGCTAAAGAATATAGGTGAAGTGTTGCAAAATATAGCAATGTTTAACGAAAAAAATGAGCATGTCGTGTGATGTCGAAAGAATTTTTTCGCAATACAAACACATTCTAGCCGACAATAGGCACAAATTTACTTAGGAATATTTGTTGCACCATGTTATCGTTAAATGTATTTGTAACTGGTTTTTATAGTATCATTAATTTTGGTTTTTTTAGGGAAAAATATATATATAATATAAAAAACTTCTCTATTATTTAATTTTTTAATGGATATTTAAGTGCATATTCAGTATTACAGTAAAAATTAAAGGCCATTAATCTTCAATTCTTTCCGCCGAGCGCGACGAGTAAATTACAACCCTGATCAAAGTATCATAAAAATTGTTAAGGATCATTATAAACGAAGAATTCTAAAAAACCTTAAATGCTTTAGAGAACGACATTTCTCCTACAATATTGCTGGCTGTGAAAGAGATTGCCATGAAACGGAGCCATGGATGCTAGTCAAAAAACAATTAAAAATTGTTTTGAAAAGGCTGGTTTTAGTAAAGAAGATGAGGAAGAAGACATAATACCGCTTTCTCAGTTAGTTGAGAGATTACGCGATAAAGAAACTGAAGAATTGCTTGTTGAATTAAGACGGGACTTTCAACGATTGAGAAAAACATGTGAATTGAACCGGACACCTGAAGCTAAACAAAAAGTCATTACTGATTAGTTTTCTGAAATAAATTAGTGCGCAGTTTGATTAGTTTTTGTTTTCAATGTATGTGAACATATGTGTGTACCTATCTGTGTATGTATTACAATTCAAATGTTTACAATACTGTTTATTTTTCTTCTGGTACATACTTACGTATAATAAATTACTAAAATTAAAATTCTTTAACCCGAATTTTCTATAACTCGAACTTTTTCCTGGACTTTTGGTGTTTCGAGTTGAAGAATTCGACTGTATATCAAAAAAATTAGACCTCCCTATCTTTTAAATTTGCCAGAAATAGTTATTAATAATTATTTCTCAAGAACATTTTAGTTATAAAATTTTTTGAAGAAATTAGAATATCTCATTAGCTACACATTTTCGATAAAGTTGAAATAATTGTTAACGGAAAACTCAAATTTCTCAGCAAAAATGATTTTGTGCAAGCAAACGGGTGTAGTACTCCGTTACGATAGAATCGGAAATCAGACAATTTTGATTGAGATTTTAGAATAAACTAACATTCCCAAAATTTCAGATTTATGTTACAAACAATGCTTGAAGTTTTGCTTGGTTAAACTTGTCGTAGAACACACTATCAGAGATTGTGCACGGAACTTATTCTTTGCAATGTTTCGATGTTTTCGAAATCTAGCAACTCTAAAAATTTATAATTAGAGAAAAGTTATTTTCGCTTAATAATAATGCACCAACCATTACCAGACACCTTAACGTATATTTACGCATTTCGAAGTGCAAGCGCTAATCTGAAACAAAACAATTCGTATTTTTATGTTTTAAAATCTTAGTAATAGTTAAATGTCAAATTGGTATTGTATCTATGCTACAAATGTATAGGGTTCTGTAAAAACTAAAAGTTAAATAATATAAATAACTAAAAATACAGATATTTTACATTCATCGAGAAGGTTGTTGTTGTGGGTAAGATATGTCGAATATTTGATATGCAAAATATGCCACATGACGTTAAAAAACATTAATACAGAAATATATGTATGTATGTATGTACATATGTATGTAGTAGTAGTATTTGAAGGGTACAGGCGTAAAAGGTGTTAAGTCCATTTTAAGCTAAAATGAAACTGTAGGCACCATCTGATAGCTGTTATGTTAAAGAATATATATATTACTGTACTGTAGCCTAAGAAGCGTGAAGTCCCTAAAAATCGAGGTTTTACAGAAGGGTATACAGATGCAAAGACGAAGTCCACCTGAAACAGAAATAAAAGGTGCTAACTCCACGTTTTGTTTCTCTTATTGGTGTTTGACAAGTTGATATAGGTGTGAGTTTTGATTTGGTTTTGAAATTGAGGTTATAATTACCGTGGTTTGATTTTTATAGAAGAATGAGCGACGAAGAACCTGACCCAAGTAATAATATTGTGATGGACCTAAAGCGAAAAAAAGGAAGCGTTATGGTAAAATGCGAGATGTGCAAAGAAAACTAAATTTGCAAAGTCAGGAATTAGGCCCCGAGTATAAATGGAGAAAGAAGTGTTTCGAACGGATATCAGAAAAGATGAGACAACAAATTATTAGACATTTTAACCTAATGTAGCCTGTTACCGAACAGAATAGATACTTATGTGGGTTAATTTCTGTTTTCCCAATTCAACATCGACGACCCAGGAATGTTGAAGCAGAAGCTAACCTTAGGGAAGTGAGCTATTCGTACAGGGTAAGATGTGCTGGTGACGGTGTTGCAACAGAAGAAATAATTTGTGGAAATGCTTTCTTATCGATTCATGGGATTAAAAGAAAGAAAATTGAATATTTGGTGTCATCACTGAAGACAACAGGAAATGCGCCAAAGGATAAAAGGGGTAAACATCACAATCATCGCTCTAAGTTATCGGATGAAATTTTAAAAGCTGTACGTACCCACATCAAATCATTTAAAACTAGAACCAGCCATTATGGCATGAAAGACAGTCACAAAAGGTACTTACCAGAAGAGCTCAATATTAATAAAATGTACTGCCTATAAGAAAAATAATGACTGAAAATAAACTGCATAAAGTTAGAGCCCAGTGTTTTATAGTCGGAAAAGAGAAGCGAAGAAAGTTCATCATTTCAATTTCAAAAACAAAAGTTAAATTGAAGATATTGAAACTTTCCTCTTTCGAAAATTCTAAATTTGTAAATTTTCTTCTAAATTTTCGTTTTCCTAATTTAAATTGAAGTTCAATAGGTATACAAAAGGGTGACATATATAGTGGACTTAACCCCCTTTTTCGTTGAAACATTGCAATTTTGTTTAGATTAAACCCGTTTTTTAACACAGCACACACAATATGTCTGCTTTTTTACTAATTATTAATAAAATATATGTTATCTGAGCTTAACAAAGTGCGTAAAGTTAACAGGACAAAATTCTTAGATTCTTAAATAGTGTTTAAAGTTTAAAATTGGTTTTCTACAAAACTACTCTTTTGTGACTTGACACCTTTTACGCCTGTACCCTTCATTTAGTATTAGGATGATGATAGATTACGATCTAAACAACTCGACTTATTGTGTCCCCAATTGTCGCTGTATTTACAGCTGGCCGATTAGCCCGATTCCTTTTAAAAAGTGCAGGATTTCCGAAGGCCCCAGATTTGGTATATCTCCCTCTTCAATTTCATGTGTTCATAGGTGCAAGGCACTTGAGTGGCACAGTACATAGCAGTTTGAGAGTAGATGTTTCATCTTCTTCTCCACATTCTGCTCCCCTTCGTTATTCTAAGCCTACTTAGGTGTTCATTTAGTTTGCTGTGGTCTGAAAGGATCGCTGTCAATACACTAATATTGGCTTTGCTGAGCTTAATCCATTCTGAAAATCTCTTTTGGTCATATATATGTTCCCAGAAGAGTTTTAGCTGGCCTTATACCGTGCAGATTCTCTCAGTATTAGGATTTTCTCTGCTCTACTTCACTTTTGGGCTTCTCCAGTATGACACTGCGACTTATCCCGCAAAAAGATTTTCCCGCAAAACGTATTCTGATCCCCTGTGTGTCGCGGAATCCATAGTATATTTGGTTCTATGCCCATATATCCATATTCCACTTACCTCTGCCATTTTGGAGCCATTGGTGTACCATTTGGTGGCGTTGCTATTAATTTTCTAAATGGTGTCTTTGTTCCATTCGCTATTGGTACTAATCTTTGTAGTAAATCTTTTCACAAAGCTTGAACTTAATCATCGATCAATCTACGTATAGTCCTTTTGGCTGTGCTCTCCACCAAAATGTGAGGACAAGTAAGGTTCAGTTTCATTTCAATAGCTGGTATAGTATAGGTTCTCAGTTATGCATAAATACGCTAATCTTTGCACATTTGAAACATTAGCCTTCGCAAGCCACTCGATAAGGGATCATTGGTTTTACTATTGCTGGATGCATCCAGAGTAGTATTTTTGGGTAGCGTTTCTAGTTATTTCCGTTCAAGTTTCTACTAACCATTATCGCATTTTTTACCTAGTTACTTACTTCAATCCGGAAGTTTATTATCCAGAATATGAGCCAGATATTTCACCTCTTTCTTCCAATCTATGTCTCGCCTATCAATTATTATGGTTTTGAGACTGGATTTCCTTTTTCTTGTCAATGGTATTAGGGTAATCTTACTGTTAGTGAGGTTTATTTTGATGGCTGATTGGCACCAGTGTTTTCCCAGTAGTAAGTCATCTTTGAACTTTGTCACAGAAGGTATTCTCATTGCATAAATTTCTTTCTTGCGTAAATGATTTGTCGTTAGCATATCCTTGGCAGGATATATAAAAATATAAAAAGAACACATTGTGTCGAATAAGTTAAATACGTTTTAGATGACTACCGTTCTGATCTCAACCTATGATTCGTTTTTTTATCTTAGTTCTAGGTTTTCTTAATGTTATTTTGGTGATCCTGGCGGCATAATTGTAAATATTGAACGCTAGGCAAATTTTTGTTTTAAGTGTGACATAACAAGCCTTTATTTACTGATATGATCATTTTATCGAAATATAAGGGACTAATATAACCGAAGGACAACTTTGTTTATAATCGGTTTCAATATAACTGGCGTACAACTTCATTAACAAATGGATTCTTATTTCATTGTATTAACATAGCATATCCTCTCAAATTAACCACAAAACCTAATCAATAAGTATATTTATTAAGCGCATTCCACATTAACATTTCTAGACTTGGTTCTAATAAAAGAATAAATACATATGTCAACGTTAAAAAATTTATTGGATGTTGCCAAGAAAAGTATTTCAGTTTAGGAAATGCTCTATGTATGTATATATGTACTTACATATGTATGTATGTAAGTACATACATACATACGTCTGTATACATGCCACGACATTGTACGGATACAAAATAATTTGAATATTCAGCAGGCGTTTTACCGATTAATAGTAGTAAAATTGAAGTTAACATTTTAGCTACATATCTCTTACAATTTATGTCCACTGGTTTAACATATTTCTATCGATCACGAATTCCGAGACGCTGTACTTAAACGCCAAACGAAATGAAAACAAAAATAAAAATATCTAATATTGCTAATTGGTAAGCCTTAAGTGTATACTACAGCCATTGACTTTAACGTTTATATTACCTACATTTAGTCGTATCTACTAACACTATAAAACTAATATTGATAATTCTAATTCAAACACCAGAGTATCTTCTACTTAAATAGACCGAAGGTTACATATCTATAAGTATATTCAATTTTATACCGCCTTTGATTTTAAAATAATTCGATTCTAGCACTCCTATATAGCACGTATTAAAGTCAGATCATTTAAAAAAATATAAAGTAGACTAGATTGCTTAAAAGAATGCAGATCTAAAATATTTATGCTGTAATGGATGCATACATATAACCGCAGAAATATGTAGGTAATGGACTTGAATATGTTAGGAAGCAAGTGTTTCGAACTGGTTTATTTAAATGTCGCAAATGATTGATGAAACTGTCAATCAATACTTAATTTTGTACATATTCTGATACTTTAGTGCAATCACAACGTAAAAAAATTTCTGATTGATCTAATTAATACGCAATAGACAAAAAACAATTGTATCACGTATTTTTGAGGAAATTGAAAATTCTGTGAGTGTTTAAATTGACATATATGTACAGGGTATATACTTATTATTCTGAAGGATCGAAGAGTTACATTTAAATTATGGAACAATTTAAGGTAACTTAGGTATGTACATTCCGTTCAAATATGGCATGTGTCAAAATTAATACCGGGTGATATGAAAAGCAAATTGACTTTCTTTTTTGATGGCTTACTCAATTTTGCACAGAAAAACCTAATAGATTATGCTGGATTTTATGGAGTGGTGAAAGGGATTTTTATTCGACAAAATGGCCATAATAGACACCGGAAAATTAACTAATAGTTCGTCCATGCGCGCCACAAGATCGCTACAGCTTTAATGTTTGGTGTGGGCCAATTGGTTCTACAGTTATTAGTTTACTCTTTTATAATAACTCCGTAACCGGTGAAAGATATTTGGAAATGGTTTGGAAAATATTGGAACAATTTCTTGAAACATTCAACAAAACAAGGCAATCCTGCACATAATTCTCATGCAGTTAATAAGTATCATTTGCTATAATAAAGGGATTGATACAAATGCTCCCATTAAGTGGACAACAAGTTCTTTGATCTAACACACTTATTGTTAGATTATTTTCGTTGTTCATCGTTCATTTGTTTAACTTGATTTTATGGCAAAGTGATAGTTTTATATCAGAAATGAAACGATAACATTTGCAAGAAATTTTATTAACGTAACACGAAAAAATATTAATAATGTGTGGCGACCCCGTAGATGAGTAGACTCCTGTACACGTCTAGGCAACGACAAAATAAGATAGTCGACATCTGCTTGTGGCACCTCGTTTCAAGCAACTTGAACTTCATTGATTAACTGCGCCAAAGTTTGTGGAGGATGGTGCAAAGTGGACAGTCACCTCCTCATGATACCCCACACATGTTCGATGGGGTTTAAAGCTGGGGAACGAGATGGCCACGGCAAAACATTAACGCCTGGTTCTTGGAGAAAGTCTATAGTTCGACGAGCAATATGGGAACGTGCATTGCCTAAGGTGCATTGGATAAAGTAGTAAAGTGATTTGTAGGACATCATCAACACAACGCACAGCTGTCATACTGCCTCGAACAAACAGAACTGGTGATCGGCTAGCATAAGCATCATCGTGCATATCTAGACAGAATCGCGATTCGTGGCTGCAGAGGACATTATACCATTCTGCTTCCCAATGCACCAGTTCAAGTGGTCCGCAGTCAAAGGAAGCACCAATCGTGGACGGTATGAAAAAAGTCCAAACGTTCCAATGCGGCAATATAGTGTACGCATTGTAACAGGTCTACTTTCTTCTCCGAACCATTGGTCAGCGATTTGAGGCGTTGTAGCAGAATGGTCTCGTAGAGCTAGTTTGTAGCGCCTATCTTGGAACGCCTGGATTGACTAATTGATCTTCTTTGTGTTCCTCTCCCTTCTTCTGTCCATACACGACACTTTGTCACCGTCATTGAAGTACAATTAACACGACGGCCAATTTAGCCTTACGACAAACCAACATCTTGATAAGAAACAATTCTACCCCTGTCAAAGTCACTAACACGGTAATAATATCGACGTCTTCGAAGTCTAGGGATTTTGTTGCGGTTAACACTTGTAGACGAACACGCAATAACTAAACTTTTCTATATTAGTCAGCTCATGAAGATTAAAATCTTTAATTCAAACTATGTACCGCATTTTGTTTTCTTGAAATAACAAATACGAAATATCTACCAACATGGTCAACTACTCTACGTACCTCCATACTAAATATTCAAAATAAGAAGACTAGTAATTCAAATATATGCATATGTTTATTTTTATATACCGCAACATTCAGTCATGTCATTTTATCTCTGGGTTTTATTAGTTTTTTTTTTAATATTTACCGTATTTCCTGCAACAAGAAACCACATCCAGATCTATAATCTTCTTAGTTTTCGAAAATGCCAATTAGGCAAATAAATATATAAATTATATTATATACGTATGCATATACATATATGTATATTGTGTTCTGGCATGGAGCACATAATGCAACATTCACTAATTACCACTTAATTACTAAAACTGATTAAAATTATATCATTTTTCTTGGCCAAATTATTATACAAGGATTATGCACGATAGTAGTTGTATTACGTAATAGTTCCAATTTAACATCAACACAATAATGTTATTAATTTATAGTAAAAACATTGATGAACATATGATAGCGGCATAATCTGCAAAGAGGACTCTGAGATCATTAACTTCTAAAAAACAGTCACTGAAATATGATCAAGCCATGTAATTTTATATATTGTTCATAGAACACTAGGCGGTTGAAGTTTATATAAAAGTAGTACTGATCAATAATTATAGTTAATTTAGTAAGAACTTAGAAGATTTATTATTTTTGCATAAAAAGTTTTCTTCTTTTTTTCTTTTAATAGCAAACATGACCCAGATAAACTTTATATTTCATTATGTTTACTTTATAAGAAATATTTAAGAAATGAGGCGCCAGAATTTAAATTGCGGTGATTATGATACTTTCTTCGACGTTATTTTTGGTTTTAAACTAGTCACTTCCCTGGTTATTTTGTGATGTATTTTTAATCTTTGGGTTGCTAAAACCTTATTCACTCATAATGCGACTTACGTTCACTTGTTAATCACTGAAAATCTGGAAATTGGCACACAATTTTGTTATTTTAGAAAACAATTGCGCAATTTTATTTTTTTATATTTTCAAAATTTTAAATACGTAATATTAAATGGTTATCTAGATTTAATACATATCGTTTATGTTTTTTGTGATTCCATTTCTGCAACTCTAGTCTACTAGTACCAAAGAACGGTCACTCTACCATTGTAACTCCTTATATAACTTTATTTTTGAAATTTTGAGTTCTTCTTTAACTGCTACTTAATAATCCAAATATTTCTGTAATTTAATTTAAATATATTATTTAAACAAAGAAGACAGAGTAGAAATTACTTTATTTGTTGATAATAAATTGCACTACTACAATAGAAGTGTTCATAGTAGATTTCACATTGTCATAATTTTGGCTGAAGGTGAGGGAACATCAATGGCAGAGAAACTGTTATCCTGCAAACGATGCATAAACTGTTCATCATATTTACATTTAATAGTAGCAATTTGCGAATTTTCACAGCGCATAGATACATATATGTACATATGTTCCAGTTTATTTACATGATATCAAATAAATATAGTATAAACATCAAAGGTTTTTAATTAACTATGTTACATGCTCTAATACTGTGAGCTTAAATTGCAATTTTAATTTAATCTAGTAATATGAATGTAATTATAAAAATAATTTAATTCTCCGACTCTAATTACAACATTGTTTGTTTTTATTGATATTGATTACACAAAAGTAATATTCCGAATTCCAGCGATGATATTTAGTTTACACCGAAAATAGATTATAGGTCAAGTTGTACGAACTCAATCGTAAAAAACTAACTTTTATTATCAATACGGCTTACTGATCTGTAACCGTTCTGCTTTCTTTAGATTTAGTGTAACCGTCGTTACACAACATAGTCACAATACTAGCGATTATTATTCATGGATAACTTGCAATGTTTAAATTTCACACGGTAAATAATCACACAGTCTTTAATAACTTGGTAATATCAAAATTAGTGTCAACTAAATAATAATTTTAGTAAACTAGTTATAAACTAATTATATAAAAAATAATTTGTAGATGTTATCAAAAAAAAAAATTAAAATTAAATTACCACCAACTACAGTGAACAAATGTGTGGCCAAAATTAATCATATAAACCAATTGAAAGGGAGGGTATATTTCCAGATACAAGAGGGAAGTAAGTTTCCCTTTAGTACTAGCCACTAAAAAATACTACTACCCAAAGTCTAAAGTAAATTCTCTTTGAGTATAATTGGGACAAGATGTATATACAACACCAACCACTGTCATAAGGTGCAAAGAACTAGAGATTGGAATAGAGTAATAGCTATTGTGTCAGACCACACTATGGAATAATAATAATTAGAATTTAAGTAATTATGCCCCCTTACATGCGCTCTAAATTGCTGGAATTTGCCCGCAGGTATAACTCCCTCACTAGTCCAGGGCTTTAATAAAATATAATAGCTGTGATAGCTTCAATGAGGGTGTTCTCCCTCTTCAATAACAGTTTTGCCGAAATATCTTGCACGAATTGCTACAATAGCCGTGCAGTTGGATATCAGGTGTTCCGGATTTTCGTCCTCCGCTCAGCAAAATCCGCAGCCGCGAATATGTTTCAAACCTCGCCTTGTCATGTGTAGCCCAACGTGCCAAAAAAAAAATAGGTACATATAATAAGAAACATTGCAACAATAATAATTATTTTGAATTTAAATCTTGTTCTTTTTTCCATATGTACATAATCAATTAATAAATTAATCACCGTCAAATGCTCAAAATGTAAACTATTACTTTAAAATTTATGTTAATCAAAGAAATCCTAAACATTCTTTCGTCGTAGAGAATGCAGACACCGTAATAAATTTCACAGACCATTTACCAAATTATCTCAACTTTACATAAAGCTATTTGCATTTATACGTAATGGACGGAGTTATTATAGATATGTACCTAACGTGCAAATTCAGCGGTCATTACTTTGGATCGTGTTCTCAAACTGCCATGAAATCTGGCTAATTTTCAGTTGTAGGGCGCAAATTCAGAGCAAGTAAAATTAACTAGGAGCTATCGCTTGCGTTATCGCAATGAAATCAATAAGCGAAAAAGATTATTATAGGTACATTAGAAATGCTCGAATAGTACAATACTAAGGTTTCAAATACTTTAAAGACATTTAGTAAGGGACGATAAAAGATTACAAAACTATTAGTAACATTTACTATTAATAAAAAGTTAAAATTTAATTAATTACGGAACAATTAAATACAAGTATTTACCGGTTACATATGTATCTACATACATAAGTGTCTACACATTGGTAAAAAAGTATACTTTTAACTACTCATTAATTTAAATTTAAGTAATTGCTGAAATAGGTCATAAAATAATTCGTCTAACGTCTAAAAAATTTCTAAAAAAACAAATTCATTCTATAAATATGTATGTACAAATCGCTAAATACTTTGTTGACATTATGTCATATGCTAATTTCACCGGATGTAAGCTACAGTAAATTTTACAGAACGGAGAATATCATCTATATTCTGGAGCGGTTGCGTTATAATTTCAATTGCAACAATTTTTAGAGTGTACTTCTATACTGCATCTATAATATCTAATGTGTATACGAAAGCAATGGTGTTACGTCTTCTTTTTAATTAATATTTACGGAAATTATTAATACATGAAAACTTTCTACTTTATTTTTGTACAATTAGCCTATGATGTGCAGGTACATACATACATACTATACATATAGTCTTGAATTGGTAATCTTCACGAAATACGGTTGCCAATAAAAGAATAATAAATAGTCAATTTACATACAATTTACCATAAAATGACATTAATTAATAACCATAAAAATAATTTCTGATACATTTGTTTCACATCACTAAACTTTAAATGATTCTATAGGAATTTGCAATAGATCAAACTTTCATACCAATGGAGAGAAAGGAAAAACAATTCAAGGATTAACAACCATGACAATATAATATAAGAGGAACAAGCAATGAGGCAGCATTTTACCAATTACGCGATTTGCTCTTGATCATAATCTTAAACGATCAATTGAAAAGATGTCAGCAAAACTACTATCTGCTGTAATTGAAGTGGGAAATGTTAAAAACTCATTGTTACGGTAAATTTTACAAGATTTAGATAAATCGGATAGTAAGCAACTTTAAGAATCGAAGAATGCAATAAATACAATGGAAAAATCTTTAAGAAACGCTATAAAAGACCTTCTATTTATAACGTAGCAGGTGATAAATCAAAGATCATTATAAATGTAGTAATTAAATGCCTCAATACTTACAATTTCTAATAACTACCATTCCAAAAGTATTCTATGCCAAATCTTAAATACTCAAGACGTTAAAAAAATCACTGTTCGTTTATTGACATTTTAGTCTCTTACTAGTTTTTTTTTATTTATGTTGAATTATAATAATAATTAATTATTATTAAAGTAAAAAGAAACACTACATGACTTACGTTTTTAGAAAAATAATCTTCAGGTTAATCCAACACTGAGAAATTAATGGTATATGTTACAATAATAATCTAAAGGGCTAATTTGCGGATAACAAACCTTGGTGCTTACAGGTATGTGCACTTCCTTAGAAATAATGATATTAATATATAATAAATATTATTGGAGTACAAATAGAGACGACATTGAGAGTTTAATAAAATACACAATACATAAAACCATATTTATCACGTAGTATTCGAATTGTGAACATTACTGCAAATTTGAGTAAACGTCATATATGCACATCTGTCACGAATTTCATGTTCATACAACAGACAACTCCAGACCGGTAACTAAGGTTGCCAATTGCCAATTAATCCGGAAAATTTTATCATTCTTTAGTACACAAAGCTATAGATCTGCCCAACTCTCTCCTATTCTCAGGCAGCAGAGTCAGATGGCGCTACTGATGTGACTGCCTGCGCATGCGCAGAATTTGTAATTTCTCTTAAAAAAAGGACAACATATTTTATGTTTGTGACATTTTTGTTGTTTATAACAAGTTTCCTTTACCTAATAAAAATGTCAAATTAATTTATTTGTCACAGAAGTTAACAATAATGTATGACCTTTTGGTCAGAAAGTCGCAGCACATATTTCCAATCAAGTAAGACAGAAATGGGATGCAAATTCTGAAATAAAAATGTCTGTGGATTATGGTAAACGCACAAAAGGATATAGAATATATTTACCTGAAAAAATCAATAACGAAGACGTTAAACGAAACCAACACTTGGACAGAGGTTGAAGATTGCTCAGAACCCAAGAAAACTGTGAGTAGTAAGTAGGTATTAAAAATAAAGGAAAATTTAGAAGGAATCAAACAATATAAAGTATGTATATACGCTCCCGTAGCAAGATTGTTTTTATAGTAATAGCCAACAAAATAAAATTCCCCGAACATCAGTTGGATGTATGTAACTGGAGCATTTTTATATGCAGACATCAAAGAAACGGACGGTAAATTATGTAAGTTAAATCGTTCAGTTTATGGATGGTTCAGGATTAAATTGTTTTATATGAGATTAATTTCTAATTCGACTATTTCCAACTAATTTCTCTAATCGTTTGTTTAAAAGAGTATCATTAAAATGTAACAATCTTCCAATTTTTGTTTTATTCACAGATTACTTTTGTTAGTGTAGGGGTACCTACTATTTTATGTGATATGAAAGTTAAAAAGTTCCAACTGATTCTATTACAACAGATACGAAGGCAAAATCTAGTATTTTAAAGTAAAGTTAAATTACTGTAGGTTTTCTTCTCACATCATGTAATAAAATCAATTAGATTATAAATATATATGCAAACTATTTCAAATTATACAGTTTTCCCGCCATGTAGCGATCGTCCTGCCATCTAGGACCATCATGTCTTCCAAATATGTGAGAAAGAACGAAAATACAACTTATCGTTCTCATATATCAGATTACTTTTTATCACTAAGTTACCGGTCTAGAACATAGTGCGCATTGGTGTGCATAGTCTGCATAACGTGACAAAAATTTGCATTTGTAAATTAGTATCAACCCGTCAAGATAGAAATTTTTGAGGAAATAACAAATTAGATTTTCTCAAAATTGTAATTGCGTAAAAATGCCTTCAATGTTATTTCTTGGCGGATTTTGAAGAAACGTTATTCAATAAAATCATAGAAATTTCAAATTACTTATTGGAATACATATCATCACAATACATAGCATCACAATATTAAAATTTAAGACAAGAAGAATATTAATTCTAACAGTTCAGATGTCCTGCGAATGGTCTCATTTGTACGAAATTATTGTATTCATAATAATGTTGTCAAACACTATAGGTGTATCTACAGAGCTACGCAAATGCTTTTACTACTAAGAGTATGTTTACGAGAATGTAAACTGGATGGTTTCAGAGTAGGTATCAATAATTATTGTAAATTACTGAGGAACGCAAGGAAATCAAACTTTATTTTTTTACATAAATATTAGAAATCTGGTAATTAGTATATGGATATAAATGTGACACAAAATAATAGTCATGTGAGTTATTTTATAAATTATATGAACTTTTATTGTATACAGGCTGACGCATTAGTGCGTGGAAGCTCGATATATCCAATATTATAAAAGTTATTAAAAAAATATTGAGAAAAGGTGTAGGCATTCTTAACTTCCACATCGGACAGAATAGACCCGGCAAACCTTATATGAAAAAGGTCGCAAAAGTAAGCAGGTTTTAAAAATGCAAACAAATGTATAGCGTTTCATTTAAAAAATATAAGATCGATCTGGCACTGTGTTATTAAACACTCTGTATATCTGCAACTAATTTTAATACATATATGGAGCTTAAGAATATCTATACCTTTTCTCAATATTCTTTTTATAACTTTGATAATGTCTCAGGTATATCGAGCCTAGCGGCACTAATGCGACACTCTGTATGAAAGTGGATGTGCCTAACCATATGACATTTTAGACTTTATTGTCGCATCTCCTACCATCAATAAATGGTAGAATTTCCACCCTAAAGCCATCTACTTATTCGTTGATAATATATTCAGTATAATATGTATACAACATATCTATGTACATAATGTTAGTATAGACAATAATGTACACCAGCATAATCAACACAATTAAGTACATACATATAATTGCATGTAACTTGAAGCAAAAGCTTTTTAACGCCCGTCAATAAATCAATAGCCAAGATAAATTCCCTCTGTATGTGTGTATGTTATATTTGTGGAACGATTCGAATATATGTATGATACCTGTCATCAACCCACTGAAGTGTACATACATACATACACACTCTTTAAACCGTAATGGTGTAACATATTTTCAAATTGTTTCTCTAATTTAGTTTTTACTAATGTACATACATTCTAATCTCATTAGAGGAATATTTTAAAGTTAGACTATTTTTTCTCTAACGTTATCCACTCTATCTATCAATTACCTTACTTACCTTACTTATCAATTATCAATGTTGCCTTTAAATATATTTACAATGTGATCTTAGCGGTCGCTTGTATAAATAACCGTTCTTTCAAAATCACGAATATAAATATTTAGGATATTCGTTATCACCTGCCAAGATCACGTAACTCTTTGATGTCTAGTATTGACAGTTACTATTTGATTACATATCACCCTATTGCCTATAATAAATTTATGTAATAGCATCATATGTTCTTAATATTTCAAGGAAAACGTAATTAACATTAATATATCTAACAAAAGGTTCCTGTCACTACAGATTTTGGAATAATTTGTAAAATTCGTGTAATAAATTGCCTAATACTTTAACATGTTGAAGTTTTCAACAAAATTTATACTTTCATAAAATGCTGGGGAACTAATGACCAAATTTTTGTTATATCGTCTTGAGATAAATTTGACAAAGTATGTACACAAAAAATTTGTAAAGTAAAGGATATAGTATTTTAAATTATTATGAATTTTTAACAAATTAAGTTAATAGCAAAAAAATTAATGAAATCTAACTTCTTAAAGAATGGAATTTATATGCCCAAAACTATTTATGGCAATTTCTCAATATAACCTTCATGTTCTTCTTGTAACAATAAGATTTCTCTGGATAACATAAATTAATACCATACTACAGGGTTCGCCATAACAATGTTACCATTTTTAATACTAAATATAGTTTTAAACAAAATATAATGCCCTTTAATTCTTATCCTAAATTAATGTATATACATTTGGATTTATTATTTAAAGATAAAATCCTTCAAATGACCACCGTTTTCTGCAATGCATACTTGTAAACGCTGAGAGAAGTTTACCATGACTCATTGTAGCATTTCCTCGGGAATGGCTTCAATTTCCTCAGTAATGCGATTTTTTAACTCATTTAAGTTGTTGATAGCGCCGGAAACCTTACTTTTAAGGTACCTCCATAGAAAAAAATCTGGGGCTATCAAGTCTGGACTACACGATGGCCAGGGTATATCGCCAAAACGCGAAATCACACGGCCAGGGAACAAGTTACGTAGAGTTTCCAACGATTGACGGGCTGTATGAGCAGTGGCTCCGTCTTGCTGGAAGTAAACATTTTCAATTCCTCGGCGATGCAACTCAGGTTGCAAAAAATTTGTCAGCATCTCTACATAACGTTCTGAATTTACGGTTAGGGATTGACCATTCTCGTCTTCGAAGAAATAAGGCCCGATAATTTCCATGGATCCAACAGCACACCAAACAATCACCTTTGGACTGTGCAGAGGTTTTCCATGAATTTCTTTTGGATTTATGTCAGACCAAAGCGATTATTTTGTTTATTGGCAAAACATGATAAATAAAAATTGGCTTCATCAGACATCAGAAGTTGATTTAGAAAATTAGGATTAATTTGAATAGCGTTTAGGATATTGACAACATTCCATTCGATTAAGTTTGTGGCGCGCATCCAGTTCTTGAACAACTTGCGTCTTGTTGGAATGGATTTCAGGTCCAAGTGTAAAATTCTACGAAGACTTCTTTCCGAAATGTTAAGAGTTAAAGAGTGTCGTTTTGCGGAACGTTTAGGACTTTGTTGAAACGTATTTCTCACTCGTTCAATATTTTCAGCATGTCTGACTAATCTTCGACCTGTTCCTTTTTTGTTGCGAACGGACCCTTCCTCTTGCCATTTTCTGATCCATTTGCGAATGGTCAGTCGAGATGGCGCATCCCCTCTTCCTCTGTCTCCAAATTCCAGCCGAAATGCACGTTGCACTGCAGTGATTGACCGCACATTTGCAAATTTTTCAACAACAAAAATTTTCGCTTGTAAAGGCCAGCGATCCATTTTTTAAATGTCACTAACTGACATGTCAAATCCAAAGGTAAGTTAATCAATTTATGATCATAACAAAAAATGTATTAGGTATTCTTTGATTAAAATATATTTAGTATTAAAAAAGGTAACATTGTTATGCCGAACCCTATATAATAAATAGGAACTTGTTCAACGTTATACTGTGCAATATTTCTAGAAACACTAACCACTGCGGTTAACCGCAACGCTTACAACGCACTAGCGGCTAACTGCAATGCGGTTAATGTATCTTATCCTGAGAAACATTTTCGTAAAAATTTAAAAAAAACTAGATATCTACGCTCTTTACTGGAGACTCGCGCCGAAGCCTGCGGCCAGCCGTACAGTGCGTAGAGAGGATGCGGCTGGCCGGAATAGTCAAACGGTGCGGTTGGTCGGGGACCCGAGCCAACCGGACCGGAGCATTTGACGGCTGGCCGCAAGGCAGTGCGTTTGACTTATATTATTTCAACGTAAAATTAGATATGTGGTCCGCTGCAACGATGCACCGCATTGCGATTAGCCGCTAATGCGTTTTATGCCTTAGGTTACGTTCACAGTGCAGCGGCGAACTGAGAGACTAGCTGCGAGACTAAAATAGTGACAAAAACAATAACCCTAAATCAGAGGATAGCTACCGTTCATAGTGCTTGAGTCGAGTCAAGCGGTAAAGCAAGTACATTTTTTTGTTTTCGTCGCTTTCCGCTTCTCTAGTCTCTCGCTTCGTCACTGCGCTATGAACGTAACCTTAGGCATGCTATTTTAATAAGTACACTCAAAACAATGCGTAATTGGCGCAACTGGATAAAACCCAATCCGATAAGATACACATGAAATTATTACAAATATGTTATGCAATATGCCAATATCTACGTAAACATCCTTTATTATTAATATTAACAGACATACATAAATAGTGATAGCACATCTGGAATTATTTTGTATCGTAGTTCTCCGACACATATTTTAAAAAAACACACATATTTAAAAAAAAACAGAAAAAAATGTAATAAGTGTAATTTAGTCTTGATAACTATTAGATAGTTCTATTTGCGCATCGTACTATCCACATTAATTGTTTGCACTTACGTAATTTGGAGTGAAATACTTTATAATGTAGAATATGAAATAAAATATGGATATGAATGCAGGTGAATGTACCCACTGACGAAAGTGTCGAAATGAAGCAACCTAATAACCTCCGAGCAAATGTCCCAATAGCATATTAAAGATCGCTTGCATCTTCCTTTACATCAACGGATCTACTGTAGTAAATACAAATGTCACGCAAATAGAATTATATCGTTGTTGGCTACAACAAGCTAATGCTAATGTAATAGAACTTTTCCAAATTGAATTTTGTATGCATCATGCGGTATAGAATTGATATATTGAAATTCAATGTCACAATATACAAACATTATTGTTATATATGAGCTTTGCTTAGATATTTTGTCATGGCTATATTTGTAATTAGATTGGAACTCTTATGCTACTAATACTATATCATACATAACTACATAATTTCGATCTGAATGTAAATTGGGAAATTATACTTTATATAGGTATATCCACATTTGTTATCAATCATATATAATTTAAATTGATAGTGTCGCCTCTGTAATTAAGAAATTTATTACGTACTAATCAAGGATGTATACATTCGCGCTGGTCAAATTATGTACATATACCGTGTGAACGCATGCGAGCGGGCGATACCTAACCTGTGTACGCTATATTCTACTGTACAATTCTATCGGCAAAAATAGCTTGCCTGCACCTTAGTTCAGCGAGACATTAAATTTCCTATCAAGCGCATGATCACGGGCAAGAAATGCAATTCTATCTATGCAGTCTGCAAGTGAGGTAGGCACACAATTGTTGTCGCATATGGCGTGCGTATTTCAGTTGAATTCATAGGTTCTACCGCTCACTCCTTCACACATCTCTCAATAGAGTACGTTCTGAGTGGTAACGATCGTAAACTAATTCTACGCTGGGAATTCTGCGGAAATAACTAGAAGTAGTTATTAGTTAGATAGATCGCCCGCTCGATAGGAAATCTAATGTACCGCTGAACTAAGATGCAACAAGCTATTTTTGCCAATACGATCGTACTGTAGAATATAACTTACACAGATTAGGTATCGACCGCACGCAGGCGTTCACACGGTATATTTGTAAAATTCATTAAAAACGGTTACTCTTGATAATTTAAAAACAGCTAATTTGAATGGTTTGCAGTTTTCAACTATAAAATAAAATATCTGTGCAAAGCATTGCACAAGCTAAACAGTACAGAACTTTTACTTATAATCAAAACCCACGTGGCCTATGACGTAAGATGTAAATATTATGCTGGTAATGAAATAAATATTCCTAACCTTTCTAGCAAGAAAGTCGCAAAATAATATAAATAATGACAGAAGCCATTTTCAACGCTTATTGTAATTATTTTTCTGTTACTTGTGATTATTTACAATATAAACCTAACCTGTCAAATTTTAATTGTCAATATGTAAAAGAATGAAAATTTCTGTAGGAATTTTATTTATAGCAATTACCATCCTGGTAAATGTGTTGCATATCTATCAAAACTCACATGGGTTGTGGTAGTAAGTAAAAGCACTGTATATGAACATGACAAATATCAAAAACGGTTACACATTTTGATTCTTTCAAACAGTAATTACAGTTTTTTTTCTGAAAAAGTATTCAGTCAAGAAATATTCTTCTTAAGTACTGCATCTAACTTTAAAAGGTGTGTCGAAGGCAGTTTATCGCTATTTCTATGGATCCTGTATTGTTTTGCGTGAATGCAAGTGTTGCTGCAAGTGTGTCTGATTTTGTTTGTACATCTAATTCACATGTACCTAATTCCATCTATTATTGTTTTACGAGAAAAAGATCAGGAAAATGGTACTGAGAAATATTTTTATCGAAATGAAGAATACAACAAGAAACAACAAATACAACAACGGCATGGTCGCTTTTCAAACAGTCACAGACAAGTTCAGTTTCTTTACTATACTCTGCGTTGTGTTTTTCTTCTTGCGTCTGTGGTATATCCTTGATAAAAATTTTCTGTCCTGTTTTGCTCGATATACTAAGTTTAGTTTTCAAATTGGATATGTATGATTTTGACTGAACTGACCATATTGTGGTTCAGATTACTATGGGATAAAACTGACTTTGAATCATTCTGAGCATTGTGAGCGATACAAACGACCAAGAGCACTAAGAAATCATATCAAACTAAATTTTGGCCAAAAGTGGAGATGTCTGATTTTACATGAACGCTCCTCAATTATTGTCAATGATTTGATTCATACTAACATTACTCATGACGTAACGAACAAGATCCGTAAATCAGATCAGGTTTTGTCCATATATGCCTTCTTGTGAGATGAGCGTAAACTTGCGCTTCTTTTTTTTTCAGTAGCAATACTTGAGAAAGATAGTCAAATTAACAGATTGTTTTTACTCGTATGGCACATCAATGACGTAGGTAGAAACATAAGACCGACTATATATAGTCCACTTTTACTGTTGCCATTACCTGTATAATAAATTATTATCAATTTACCTATATAATAAAAGCAAAGAGGTTTTTGTGTTTCTTTGTGTTATTACTCTGTATTCTATTTCAATAACTTGAAAAAGGTTTCGAGATTAACGTGGTAAAAGTCAGATGCTTTAACGAAATCATACTCAAAATCTGAGCTGGCCACTTTAGCAACGAAATGTAGTGCTGTATTAGCACATTTATTACAATTCGGACAACATGTATTGTGTATGAACTTGATATTTTCTCCTACTGCTCCAGTATGTGACAAATCAACGTAAATTTTAGCTATCGTATTACGTTGGGTCAACATGAAATTGGTTCTTCCGCCAATTCTTATGGACGCCATCTCTGAAAGGCTGGACTTCTTGGACTGTATTCAAACAACTTGTACGTCTTGGCCTTCTGCAAACTTAAATCCTTTTTGATTCGTTGTACATTAAATTTGAGAATCTGAGAAAATATTACGTGTGACCATTGTTAATTTGTTCAATTTCGATTATTCCTTTGTCCGTGATAGACGTTCTCTTGCCTCTGAAAGACTTTATAATCTACAATACAATCATTTTGACATCTACAGCTTTTTGTGTGCATAACGTTTTTAGAGAAATTCGATAAAGATTGCTATCACGTTTATTCATTCACCTGTCTGCGCGACTGCTTAGAAAACATTTCACACACGCATATCTAACGACATATACCTATTTTAAAAAGGTCCACATGTAATTATTTATTAAATAATTTCTGATAAAATAAATTAAAATATTCCTCATTATTATTAAGTAGCTCGCAATATGTATATTACACATACAAAATCTGCTCGATCGCTTTTTGCAGATGGCTTAAAATAGTTCTAAAAAACTTGGGCTGCTGTTCTACATATTTTTAGATTCTGCGTCTGTTTTTTTCTTTCGCCCGCCTTATTCATGTTCCTCCTAAATAATCATATGGCCAACTTAATAACGCTATTATGCAGTATAGATAAATATGAATGATGTTATCCACTTCACGGAAAATCTCAATTCACAAAAGCATTCTTGCTACTAGGCCAAATTATTTTTCTTTAGATTCTCTGTAATGTACTAATCCCAGTTTAAGTAGGTGTATAAATTAAATAATAAGAAACAAGTTTTTGAAACGTGGTACATACATCTTTTTTGTTTTCCTCGTTGAATTTGGAAATTACGCTTTATTACGCTTAATTACGCTAATTAAGCTTTACGAATCTCTTGTACATTTACTGCATAGTTCTTTTTTATTTTTCTACATAGTCTCCTTGTAAGTCTACACACTTCTCGCAGCGATGCTCCCATCTCTAACACGTACAAATAGTACTTGGCATTTTTCTCTGCAAAAGTGACGACCTCCTCATTTGACGAAAATCTCTGTCCTCCGAGCGCAATTTTTAGCTTTCATTATCAACTACATATGTATACAGGGTCTACCACGGAACCCGTTCATTAGAAGGTTTCAGGGTTTCTTACTATCTATGAATTTGAAACTTTGAGATTAAGAATAACCCATAGCCTTCTTTTGTTCTAAAATATTTCCAATGTCGTACAGCTTCCGGAATCACCGGAAATTGCCAACAACTTTTTTAATTGAAATGGAATACCCTGCATTTTATTGTATTTTTGAATTGAACAATCGATTCTACGATACACTGTATTAGGTTACGCTATACCTATCTTCAACTGTTTTTGAGTTATTGTCATTTTTTTTTTGCGTCTTGCGGAGGGATGTTTAATAGTCTTTCTTTTCCTCTTCTTTAAAGGCAAAACCTCCATATTTTACTAACAGGAAGTAAAACCATAAAGATTCACAAAATACCTTGGAAACCTGTCACAACTTATACAGGGTGTTCAAAATTTAGTGGCAAAACCGAAAAACTTCAAACACAAAAAAGTCATTTTTTCCAAATGGAACACCCTGTATATTTTTACATAATTAGATGACTATTTAAATTAGCCATCGATATGCTATAGGTATCCTTACACCTATCCTTAGCGGTTTTGTAGTTATTAACGCTTTTTACCAAATATTAATTAAAACAGGACTCGAAACCTATGCACACTTGAAAGTAGGCTGTGAGTGTGACAATAAAAAAAAATTACTTTATTACAAAATATTACAAAAATTTAATGATGTTATTAACACAACAAACAAATAAAGATGATTTTAGTGTCAAAGAAAAATAGAAAACCCAAAATATTAGATTAACTAACTGAATGAACCTATAAATGTTCTATATGACCGCCATTTTGTTCAAGACATTTTATAATCCTAAATTCAGTTTCCCTTGTAGTTGCTCTGCCTATTTCGTTTCGATCTAATCGCTGAAATGCTACTGTTACACGGTTTAATAGGTCTTGCTTGTTATCACTAGGTGTAGAGTATACTTGAGATTTTATTCTCCTCCAAAGATAAAAATCAAGCGGCGTCAATTCTGGCGATCGAGGAGGCCAACTCCAAGGCCCATTTGAACCAAACCATCGGTCTTCGAACATTTCTGTCAATCGCCCATACACCTCTCTGGTATTGTGGGCAGGTGCACCATCCATTTGATACCAACAGTCTTGCCTTATGTTTGGAGGTAAAGTTCGAAGAAAATTTGTAACAGGTCCTCTTAACAGTTCTAAGTATTTCTGTTCATTTAAATTCTCATTGTAAATTTCGTACATTATGGTATCATTTAAAAGACAACAGAATACATTAAAACTGTCTTGAACGGTCGTTATAAGGATACCCATAGCATATCGATGACTAATTTAAATAGTCATCTAAATATATAAAAATATACAGGGTGTTCCATTTGAAAAAAATGACTTTTTTATGTTTGAAGTTTTTCGGTTTTGCCACGAAATTTTGAACAGCCTGTATAAGTTGTGATAGGTTTGCAAGGTATTTTGTGAACCTTTATGGTTTTACTTACTGTTAGTAAAATATGGAGGTTTTGCCTTTAAAGAAGAGGAAAAGACAGACTATTAAACATCCCTCCGCAAGACACAAAAAAAAAATGACAATAACTCAAAAACAGTTGAAGATAGGTATAGGGTAACTTAATACAGTGTCTCGTAGGATCGATTGTTCAATTCAAAAATGCAATAAATAAAAATAAAATGTAATGCAGGGTATTCCATTTGAATTAAGAAAGTTGATGGCAATTTCCGGTGATTCCGGAAGTTGTACAACATTGGAAATATTTTAGAACAAAAGAAGATTGTGGGTTATTCTTAATCTCAAAGTTTCAAATCATAAATAGTAAGGAACTCTGGAAACTTCTAATGAACGGGTTCCGTGGTATACCATATATAATTACAGGAGGACTCGTCAATGTGTGTACGTAATAATTGATGGTCATAGCAAAGCATACTCTTAACTGTATTTTTTTTATTGTAGCTACTACAGTCATGTCCTGGCGGAAACAATAATTCAGTTCTATCGATAACAGTAATAAATCGCTACTAGCAAAAGAACAAATTAAAGGTTCAGTAGATTCCAATAGGTACCTACCTTTTAGCACGTTTATCATGTCATGTACAAAGTGTGTTTGCTTTGCTTCTCTCACAGCCACAGACAAAGCTATAAATGCAACCTTACGAATTTAAAAACAAAATACAAATATACAACCGTATGACAAACAATACAACAAATGACAAAACGCTATGTGCCAACGCTGTTCACACATTAAAGTGAATTTGCAACAATGATCATATTATACTTTGGTAGATATTTTATTATTTTCATAATAATGATACCAAAAGTTTTGTTAATAACGTTCTTCCTTTAGAGCCATCCAACAGTTATGCAAAAATTGTTTACTTACCCTAATAGATGTAGCGCCTGGCATGCAGTACCTATCATGTTTAATTTGGTTAACCTGGACTTGATGTTTTCGTTAACAAAATTCTTAGATTATTAATTAGCTCTGTGTCTGTCTATATTTCCTAAGCAAATGGTTTACATTTTTAATACTCGAATACTAAAGATCCCGTTCAAATGTATAAAAATTGTCTATATCTTTTGTATTAATGCTTGACAATAAAATTCAAGATGCCCGTGCTAAGAATTAAATTTTGATAAAGTTAACCGCATAACCACAGCTGCGAATCTTGCGTTTAAAGATAACGTTACCAACTGTCACATAGTATCTAATATTTTTATATTTCTAGGAACAATAAATAATTAATTAAAGTACGTATGCGTTTTAGTTTTCAAACAAATTTCAATCAAATCTACTTAGAATACTTTTCAATTAACATTAAAATGCCTATCAAAAGTATAACAGCGAACCATATAAAGAAATATCCCTCTGCTCTATCGATTTATAAAAGGAACTCCTGAAAAGAAAGCAATCACGCTACTATATAAGCCTTGTAGACAGAATGATTAACTACCCAAAATTAAAGTAACCAAGGGTATACCAGAAAATTGCTGTTATATTTAAATTCTAGTGCAGAAATACAAAAGTTCTTAGTTATATATATGGTTATATTAATATAATAATAATAGTAATAAATATTTCGCTTAAACACTGCAATTATAATTTTTCAACAACAACGTTACAATTTTTTCAGTAAATAGACGTCATAGTAATTATAATTAGCATACGGTTATTGGCTTATAACTGTGTATAAACAGCAACTACTCGACCGTAAGCCTATTAGCAAAGTTAAACAAACAATATTCGTTGGAGTTACATTTTCTTATATAAACACTTACATACATATATGACAAAATTCTCGAAATTATAACGGAATCACATTTTACAAACCAACGGTAAAGATTATTTGAAGATATTTTCAATTTTAGTTTTGTAGTTTTGTTGCAATTTATATTATGTATTACAAAGGCTGACGCCAACAAATTACCAATGTGTATTTGTGAAGTAAGAGTAAATAAATGTTATTTAAATAAACGGAACGTGTTTGGTTATATAACACTAACTTTGTAAAACAATAATTTTGCTGCGCTCTGTTTATCTGTATATAGATTTGAAAAGTATTCTTTTGTCGGACAAAAACAAAAAACTTTTGCGTATACGTAATATTAGTGGTAAGATTACATAATTTGATACTGTAATAAATTAGAAACGTTTGAATCTATTACCAATATAACATTTATCATGAGTTAATGGTCAGAAATGGTGCAAAAGAGACTTTTGTGATACAGCGTAAACGATTAGTGTTCTTATAAGCAAGTCACGTTTGGACTTCTTTAGAGTTTTGCTTTTTTGTTTATGATTACGCCAATATCGCTGGAGAAACACAAAGCAGATGCTAAAGTAGCATTTGACATTATGACATTAAATAATTTTAATAAAATTAGTTCAAAATAAAAGCTAAGAAAAGGTATTGAAAAAGTATTTTTTTTCTTAAGCTGTTTACAATAGTGGCAAAACATTTAGTCCGCAGTTCTTTTTTATTTCTTTATTCCTGTGCTTTATTTTATTTGTATATTGTTATATTGTACACACACCAAAAATAAAATAATAACTTGTCTGTATATATACCGATGTACATACTATCGACTCTGTGAACAACATATCAAATAATTTGAAAATTTTTGTAAAACTGGACGTATTTTTCTAAGCGAAAAATGAAGCTTCTACCTCCATGACTATCTATAGCAAACTTTCGTTTGAAAACAATTTTGGAAACCTGTGATTTCGAAATGATTGAGGTGTTTCTGTATATGTATTTCAATAATTCAATATTTGATAATTATTGCAATATGTTATATCCAACGAATTTTCAATAATAGCGCGAACGAAACTGCTGTATTCATCAACGTAGCATACTGGATGAATAAGGAGTGTTACATTTACAAGAATCTATCCGCCTAACACTTAACATGTTGTCCGCTGAAGAATATTCCAGGAAATTATCTCAGCAAAAATAAGGCTTGTATTTTATTGCCTCATATTTATTGATACATTTACACAACGAATTTTCAGCGTGAATTTCCGGTGTAACAGGAAGTAGCAGAGATATAAAATTATTTTGAATTAAAAACACGCGATGCGTTATTACTTCCAGTTCAGAAGTTTGAGGGGTTATGGTCAAAATATAAATTTGAAAATTCAGATTTATACAGGGTGTCAAATGAATAGTGTCGGAAAAATAAACAGTATAAAACTAATATCACAAGAAAGGTAGATCCAAAAGAATTACGATCATATATTAAAATAATTTTTCGTTTAATAATTACCAAATTTTGTTAAATAAATTTTGTTGAATCCGGGACTGCCGTACATACATATGTACAAGAAAAAAAAGGGACGTTGCAAAAATTTCTAATAGACATAAACATATATTACTTATAAAGTTGAATGATATGTAAATAAATGTTTATTGTACTCTATGAATGCATTTGTTTACGAAGCCGCTTTGCTACACTATGAATGCACATGTGGTCTTTTCAAAAATATTCTATTTAAAACAAGGTCACACATTTACTACAGATTTTATTCATTTCGACCTGTTTTTTTTTCGTAGGAATCAGGTGTTTCGGTTTTTTCATTACAGAAACTTTCAATATTATAGTACAATGACATATTATTACCTAATGATCTGGTAATTAGTAATTTACTATTTGAGATCGCGTTCGTAGCTAATAGTTTTTCTCTTTTCAAATAATTCGTGGTAGTCTTGAAGAGGACTGTTTGATGAGAAACAGGACAGAAACTTAGAGTAGTAATGTCCGCAATTACTACCACGAGCTCCGGATGCACGCTTTTGTGCTACTGTAAAACTTATCATAAGCTGGGCCGCTGTGACAACACAGTCTCGAAGAGCCTCGACGTCTAAAATTTCCCGTTGACGATCATAAACAAAATTTTTCATGTATCCTGACAGGAAAAA
Organism: Popillia japonica; assembly: GCA_004785975.1. Taxonomy (NCBI): domain Eukaryota; kingdom Metazoa; phylum Arthropoda; class Insecta; order Coleoptera; family Scarabaeidae; genus Popillia; species Popillia japonica. The sequence continues at coordinate 36,624 of ML218874.1, forward strand.
GTCCAACAGATTCAAATCGGGTCTTCATACTGGCCACAGAATCATTCCTTCTCGGCCTTCCAATGTGCAAATACCTGGTTTAAATGTTACCATATAAGTCGGGCAACATGTGGAGGTGCTCCATCATGCATGAACTACATTTGCCATCGTACATATAGTGGTATGTCATCCAAGTAATCGGGTAACGTATTTTGCAGACAATTTAAATGATCTACCGCATTTAAGTTTTCGAGAAGTGGCCCAATTAAGTGACTGCTCAATATTCCGACCCATACATTTATTGATGCCCTATGTTGGGATGAACTCTGATGGATATCTTGTGGGCTTTTTTTCGGTCCAGTGATAAATATTATGGTAATTCAGCACACTATTTTTTGTGTTCATCGGTAAACAGGATCACGGGTCGAAGATTTGGAAGACGAGTTTCTGTTTGACGAAACCATTCACAACAGGTAACCCGTCCAGGAATATCATTGTCTTATAGGCGTTGGATTTTCTGTATGTAATAAGCGTGCAGTAAATGATTTTGACACAGCTAGAAAAATTTTCTTTTTCTGATTTCAACCATGTGTCATATGTTGAAAACAAAATTTGATATTGTGTGTTAATTGACGAAGAATCTAATTTGAGATTAAATAAGGTGTTACATTAAGTGTCCGAGAGTGAAAGTTAAGATTTCTTTCATATAAATTTTCTTGATATTAGTTTAATGTATGTATATCCAAGACATTTTTCAAATAAATCTTTCAGAGATAGGCACATTACAAATGACAAATATCTAGACCACAATTTATTTTTACTTCACAATACGAAAAGTTGGCAGGTGGCGGCGCATTCATAAATAGACTACAGTTAGAGTTGTTAAAATGTACACAATTATTTATGTACTGTTCCGTCAGATATTAAGTTATGTATCTAAACATTTGTTAATTTTTCTACCTAAATTTCGGATGCAGTTAATGTATCCAAAAATAAATTGCAGAATGTTGGTAACAGAAAGTTTCAACTACGAATATATACATATTATGCTATTTGAAATACCCTTTGCTGACCTATGACACTGGATATGTCGACATAAAAAATCAAGTCGTTGATCAGTATTGACTTACATATGTATGTATGTTATGTAGTTTAGTTTAAAGGCTAGTAGAATGTTGTAACGTAGTTATTTATATAAACTCTTTTTATAGATATCAAGATGCTTAACGAGAAGCAGTTCAATATAAAATATAATTAAATTTGCACACTGTTTAATAGTATTATTTTTAAAATATTTTAAGTGTATAATCTCACAAAATTTTCGTGTCGATTTAGAAACCGTTTCATATTACACCAGTTTTGAGTAGTTATACTCAAGCAAAAATTAGTTGTAAATGCGCAAAATATGCCTTGCTTATATGAAGAACGGGGAATCGAAGATTGTACCTATATATCAATAGAATTTTGTAATAATAATTCTTCAGTGGAAATGCAAAAAGTATTTATCAAAAAAATTGTCTTAAGATAAAAAAAATCATTGATATATAAAATTGTCTACAATATTATGAAAATAAAATATTTTTAAAATATAAATTTTATATGTATAATCATAGAAGTGGTTAATATTCCTGATATCAGTGATTTTTTGTCAAGCTCTAGCAATTTTGTCCAAAGACTAAGGGAAAAAAACAGCAAAAAAGTCAAGAGCTTAATTAAAAAGTGAATCAGATTATTTTATGGGGTTATCATAAAATAAAGGATATACATATTTTAAATTGTCATACCTTTTTTAACAAATTAAGTTATTAACAAAAAATAAATGAAATCTATGTAATAGGATTACCTGTGGACCCAAGGAATATTTCAATAGCAAAATATACATAGTACATACGATATATGTATGTATCAATATATTATGTATGTATAACGGTTGTTCAAAAATATGTGTGTGATTACTTATTTTTATTGTATTGTAAATGATACTTAAATTCTCAATATCTGTTCTAAAGTTGTCCACATTGTTTTCTCGCTTTGATATTCATATATGTATGTACAGTGCTTTCATTTAATACCAAAACCCACGTGACATCTTTTAGATATACAACCCATTTAATAGTATGGTAATAAATACATATTTAAAAATAAATTCCCCCAGAAATTTTTATTACATACATATATTGTATACAGGGTGTATTTGAAATAAAAGTAAAGACTATGAAAAATAGAAAGATATTATTTTGTTATGCTTAAATCCAAAATATATTGCGCAAATTCCTTCCCAGACGCGAGGAAAAAAATGACAAAGATATTTATAAAATATTTGTCGCGCCACTGTCGAATATTTTCGAATATGTATGTATGTAGCGGAGGGCAGGTGCAGCGACATGCGATGTTTAATGTGTGCATTATTGAACTATGCATTCAAAACTATTCAAAAAAACTGACACATCAGCATTATCTTGTAGTTTTTATAATATCGGCAGCTGTTTTTGCAATTTCTTATGTTAGATTGATCGGGGTCAACATTCTCGATTGAATAGGCGGCGTATATTAAAATTTATAAGGGAGATTTTACTATTGGCATTCGCGTCGTAATTGAACAATTTTTTTTTGAATTTATCTACATAATTGTATCTTACCATTCTTAATATTTTTTACTTTTATTTCAAATACACCCTGTATGTATTGACAATTAAAATTTTACAGGTTATGTTTATATTCTAAATAATCAGAACTAAGCAACAGAAGAATAGTTATAATAAATATTGAATGTGGTTTCCGTTGTTATCTAACAAATATTTCCTCTGCGTTTTAAATTTTCAACTATGTACATTTAGCAGTTCTTCTATAGCGATATTTATTTCATCTCGAATAGCTGCTTGAGGTTCTTCTAAATTGTGTAACACCTTCGGTTAATTTTTGTCTGCTTAGTAGGTTTATTTTTGCAAAAGCAATGGCTATCTCCAAACGATGAATTATAACAGGCGTGCGGTGTTTCAATGCATCGTAATCAATATCAAAATCTCGGAATGCCTCAGGGAATTGCTCAATACAACTTTGTAAAGAATAATTTCAATTTCCACTATTATTTCGTGTACCACTTCTGTAATGTGCCTTTAAAGGTATCATGGTCCAATGTAAACACCATTATGATAATCTGAAAGAACAATATGTTGGTTTCATTGTCATTACAATTAATGTGCTACAAACTTACGAAGCATGCAGGAATAAAATGAAAATTAGAACAACGAGGCAAACAGAGTCGTATGTCAACCTTGCAACTTTTAGGTTAGACCAGTTAGACAGCTTAGGAATATTATTTGTTTTACCAACATATTATTTACGTCATTTTACGTCAGCGATCCCGTGGGTTTTGATTCTAAATAAAAGATCTGTATATCATATCATGTATTAATTTTAGTATAAGTAATTATTTTCTTTTATAAAACCTTGATATTTTCCAAATTAAAGTTATGTCGTCTTTCTTTAGAGTGCTTAATTTTAAAGTTTCAAACTTTTCCCATTTATTTGTTATACGTAACTCAAGGATTTTTTAGTAAATTATTATAGTAAAGTTAAATTTTTAATAAAATTAACAAAACTATTTTTCTCAGTGAGTTCCTTTTATAAATACGACACGTAAGTACATATGTACATACACATTAGAGAACTACATATAATTGTAATTTAAAACCTAATCAGAACGTACGTACTTCCTTACATAAACAATTTTAGTAGAAAGCTCGTCGGATATGTTTACACAAACACCGCCCACATAAAGGCCGTTAAAATGTTCATTTAGCGCATTTCAAGACACTTTTATAAACATACCGAACCGCGCGCATATTCATGTTTATATTTAATTGCTAACGTAACAGGATTATACTTATAGATGAGATCAAATTTTGGCTGTACAAGAAAACGTTTAAACCATATGCGAAATAAAAACCATAAATTTGGGTACTGAAAAATGTTTCTACAGCATAGAAGAATTTTTGCAATAGTTATGAATACAATTAGTGTATATCGTCGTAGTTTTTTTCGTTGCATATGCGTACTGTATTGTTCAATTATACATTGTTACATATATGATAGTAGTGTAGATACTTATTATTTTTAATTATTGGTACCTACATAAATGAATTACTAAGGATAATTTTTTTTTAATTTCTACTGCCGTCGTATTGATATCAGAAAGAACACAATTAATTTAGTATACATATACCTACATACTTACAGTAAAAGTTTTTTATGTTAAATGTTTTTCTAGCACGTGTATACTTCTCATAGTTAAATATCTTGAGCGTTATTAATTAATAATGTAAATTGGTTTTGTTATTTTCTGGATAATACTTAAACAAATATCCTCATTTTATATCGATTTTAGATAATTTTCGCATTAAACTCGTAATATTAATAATAATCGAAGACTAAAAGTATTCGATCAGACACCTCGTGCACATTAAGTAATATAACAAACGGAACACATCACAAAAACATAAACTTTAGCACTTCGTTTGCAAAAACCTATTGCATATTTTGAATCGAAATTGGTTAATACTAGTTGATACTACTAAAGCAGTATTTTATAAATTATTCTATAAGCTTATTTATGTGATAAGAACGTAAATGTAGTGTCATGCTGGAGTATCTAAATTTACAAACCTGCTCAGCCAAAATTCGAAAGAACAAAAACACTTACGGCTGATTTTCTACTGCCAATCTGCGATAGAAAAATAAGTATTTTAGAACACCTGTTCTACTACAAGGTGGCGCAGAAGTAATGTCATAATTTGAATTGGCTACCATTTTTGTTAAATGTCACTGCGCTTTGACATTTATGATGTAGATACATAGACAATTAGTTGTAAACAAGCCATGGACCCACCTCAAGAACATGCAATTATTGTTAATGCTTATTTGACAGATTTTCAGTCCGTTGTTTTAACGCAGCGTGAATTTCGTCGGCATTTTCTTCGTCGTCGTGTCCTATTGCTCGAACAATTAAGCGTTTGGCTGGGCGCCACGTGCAAACTGGGTCCACTATATACATACATATGTCACAAGAAAAGTAGCCGGCCTCATAGTGCTCGTTCGAATGAGCACATCGCCGCTGTTGCCGGCGACGTCAGAGAAAATCCACAAACATCAACGAGACGATGATGCACAAAATTAGACACCAGCAGATGTTCGTTGCAACGAAAGAGATGAAAGTATTCCTCTAGAATGTGCAAATTGTTCACGAATTGCTGCCTGCTGAGCATCAGACCAGGTTAACTTACTGCCATGCTCTGTTGAACTTGATGGAAGAAGAGGATGATTTTGTATCATCAATCATTTCCACTTAAGTGGTAACAAAATTTGCGTTTCTGAGACACAGAGCATCCACGTGAAATGCAAGAAGAGCCATTGCATCCCCTCAAAGCGAGTGTTTAGTGCGCTATTTGCAGTGAACCAATGATAGGTCCCTATTGTTTTGAAGACGCCGATGGCACCATCGATGCTAAACCAGCCTTTGTTGCCGAAAGTTGCTGCACTCGGTCATTGTTGGTTCCAACAGGACGGAGCAACCACTCACACAGCGCAGGCAACTATAGAGATCTTGAGACATCAATTTCCATGTTAAGTGGGGATTTGAACTGGCCGTCCAGATCGCTAGATCTAATAGGCACCTCACACGATCAAAAATATTGACAATAAACCAGTCAATCCAGTATCAAACTGCCCAACCTTACACGATCAATAGTATTGACAATACTTTTGTCAATAATTTTACTTAGTACCTTTGTTTGTCACGTTCCGATTCATTACCAGGGTCATCCTTTACTTTGGAAAGTTCGTTGAAGGATGTCTCAGAGTCGGAAATAGACGATGTACGCTCCATCATGACTGCGCTGTGACTGAAACGACTGCAATATTGATGCGCACCCTCACACGGTCAATATTATTGTCCATATACCCCCCACTTGCCGATATTGATGTGTGGATTTCAAAAAATGTAGATTTTTGTCAATCGTCGCATCAATCCGTCAATATTCACCTTACATGGTCAATATTATTGTGAATATTCTCTTGTATTGTCAATATTTTTGGTCGTGTAAGGTGCCTAATAGCAGACTTCTTCCTTTGGGGCTTTTTAACATCTCGTGTTTACTACAACAAATCACGAACCTTGCAGGTCTTGAAAGCTAACACTGAAGACGAAATCGCCAACTCAGGAGTCAGATACTTTGCGAGCAACAATTCAAAATGCCGTAAAACGAGCCCAACTATACATCAACTCGCGAGGTGCCGATTTGAGTGGTATGATTTTTTCCTATTAATGTCATCAATTGTACTCTTTCGAATAAACTTTTTACGGAAACAGAACTCTTCTTTTTGCATTTTAACAAAATGGCAGCCAATTTAAATAATGACATTACTTTTGCGCGACCTTGTATATCTATGTATTATATCGTTTGAAAATGTTCAAAAATAAAAAGCACTTTCTTATGGTAAGCCAAATGTGCAAAAATTCCGTATTTCTTACATAAATATTTTAAAAACGCTGAACCACCATCAAACTTATTTTGTAATAGAAAGCTTAAATAGCTTTAGATGTATTTCGGCAAACAAGGTATTTTAGAAGGATAGTTAAGTGTGAAATTGGTGTGTTTAAATCACAAAAATTTGATGGACAATTGAGATATCACACGACGTATTTCTATAGGGAATTTTCTGGTGTTCTGGGTAGGAGTTTTAGAAATATGATCGTGCAGAAACGTCATTCTCCTTCGACTTGATTGTAGTACTATTCAGGAATCTCTCTGACCTTTCACCTCGGAAGAGATCCTCGAACACTATATTAACATATTTTCTATTTGCATCTTGCTTTAGTTCTGTATAAAAAGAACTTAAGTTGGCGTGATCAAAACTATTATTCTAATAAGTTGTAATTTAAAAAACCGTTGTATTTATACAAGATAATATAATACTAACTGTAAGTCGTAAAATTTGTGTAATTATAACGCAACCAGTATAACATCTATACTATACACCATATAAATTGAAACAAGGAACATGGAATATTTTCTCCATCACTACACGATCCCGTTTTACACTATACTTGCACAAACACCTGTTTAACATTTTTTTTGTTATGTGGTGGATGCTTACCTAATGGTTAGGTAATGGTTCATTCTATGTCAAAAATTATTAAATAAAATAACATTTTCATCAATTTTATACCAAATTTTTACTCTTCTACTATTTGTTGTAACCTTTTATATACATTTCAATTTCAACAGAGAATGTGAGACCTAATTTAATCTATTACTCTTCATCATACTATACCATTACGCTTTTCTAAATATTACTGTATTAATGGCGTTGGTCCCAACAACAAAGATAGTTCTATCAGGATACAAAGAAAAATATCATCATCCTCAGAAAAATATACGGCTATTTCCGATCAATTACATAGAATCTCATTTTCCAATAATACGTTTTCAACATTCACAACTTTACTGTAACGCTTAACATAGCTTAACGTGTAATTAATTAAAAGTGTTTTGCAGCAGATAAAGCATGTTTTACTTGTGAATCAATGAAGGAATAAATTTTCTACGACTACTATTTTTACCAACTTCGCATCCTAAAATTCTCCGCTCCATCGAAAACAACACGTAGTTTGAATGAGCAACAATAAACATCTATATTGATAGAAATTAGTCGTTTTGTCTATTTGAATTACATTAAATATACTCCCGCAGTATAAATACGTAAAATAAAACTAATTAACTAGCAGCAGAGCCATATAGCATGAGCAGCATTTATACGATTCAAAACAATTTGATACGGGCAGAATAGGTACCTACCGTTCGATATACAAATAAAATAATAAACCACCGTGGAAGACCGCAATGCTGTATAAACAAGTTACACATAAAAAGGGTAAATTGTTATTGTTCGGGCAATTTTGCGTCAGCGAAATTATATATTTTATATAAACATGTGCACGCGCATAGTCTTTCTTAAATATCTTTAGAGACGCGGTATTTGAAATTTTCGTTGTGGCAGACAAAGTGTATGTAGATATATTTTTAACATATTGCGATAATCTAACAATCGTTGTTGTAGGACCATGTTTTCTTAAATAGCAGCGTGTATAGTTTATTTTATAGTTTCATGTATACTGACAGTTATATACACTTCCTATTAACAAAGCATTATATTTTGGGAACAATACTGCTTTTGAAGTTATAAAATATATTAGAAAAAGTAAACAGTAAAAATAGTTCAAGGCAAGTCGTAAATCATTAGTAATTATGAGTTTCCTTTTGTTTTAAATAGTCTGTACTTGAAAAATTGGTAGGCATACAGAGAGTCTATCAGCGTATTACTACATCATTCGGCTTGTCTGTTATTTAGGAGGCGTCTAATTGCTACCTATGAAGTTCTAGAGTTAAAACTTGCCAAGATAGTCTGCTTTCATCTTACTTAAAAGTTTGTAAAGGCCAATTACCACTTCTTGATTAGAATCAAACCGTTTTTGCTTGGGATTAAGATTTAATAACAGATTAGTTAACAGTTATACAAAGTAGTTCTTCGTCAATTTTGTTGCGCATACAATCAAATTATTCAAGAACAAGTTTTCGACAAAATTATAAAATAAGCCAACTGTCGATGCTATCGTAAATGTAAGCTTTTGTTAAAAATGTTGTATTTCCTGATATTAATTATCCCTGGACACTAAATTAAATGTATCCGCTATATTATATTTAACTCGTCGTGTCATAAAAAGGACTCAATTCGAATATAGATTAAATAGTTTGTCTATTAGATATCTAGATAACATCGCATTCACGACCATACAATGAAAAACATCCTTGAATCTTTATTATGACAAATTATACATAGTCCGCACATTCAACAATTTCCTTACAAAATATTCATACGCGACAATAGCGCACCAACAATACGATTAATTTGAGTTATCACGTTTGCACATTATGCCTTATATTATTAAGCTTGTTATGGTTATATTACTATATTTTCACATAAATCACATCATATCTAATGGTCCTGTTGATGAATATCACTATAGAAAGATAAAATTTTGCATTACTCGAACATAAACGACATTAACAATTCGTAGTACACATAAACAATGCTTGCTTTAGATTACTATAAAATTAAATTTACCTTAACGATTGTGCGCTCTAGCAATGCTATATGTATAACATATTTGTGTATTTTCGTTTTTTAGAGATTAGTTTACTCAAATATTTTTAACTCAAGGCTGTATTGCCAAATATCACATTTGTTATCAATTCGTGCAAGATTTATACAAACATATTCTACTTAAGTGAATAGGTCGGTCAAATACTAACAATTTCAGTAAACATAATGTGAATAGATTATGTTACCCAATATCCAACTTGGAATTAGGAAATTTAGACAAATGGTGGGATAAAGAACAATTCACTAGTTCTTTTTATACCAGTTTTAATTTTTTTAAGACTAGAATATTTCATCATACGATGAAATGCGAATGAAAAGGTTTAGACTGTCCTAGAATGGAAACAATGTTTTTATATCGCTTTTATGTCTAATGTTAATGAACTTCCCAATATCATCAAACCTCTATAAACGGCTTGCAGGCACACACACTCTTACATTATCTTAGAATAAAAATTAGTTATTAACCATGTTAGTACTTACACACATATCTCAAGTATTTACGAGTGTTACTTTCATTTCATATTTCCTACGGTTACAACATTGAAAATCATATACTGAAGACCTTAAAACGGAGGTCGGTTCCTCATGACGAGAGATTGTTGATAATGGATTATGATTATATCTGAATTTGTTGGTTGGGCTATTGCCAGCGTTTGTAGGATTATTTCAATCTGACGTTTCGACAGTTCCTCCACTGTCGTCATCAGGGTAGCTCTGATTTCCTTTTACACTCATTCAACAGCTTGCTTTTCCTTGCCACAGGTGGAAAAAACTATATATATACTAATAATGTGACATTTATCATTTGACAATAGATGTCAGCATCATACGCAAATGTGGATACGCTAAGGCCCGCACAGGTTTTATATGCGTCACTAGTTTCTGCCTCTTGTGTTGTGGTTGCCGGTTTTTTGCTTAGACTATTTTTGACCATAGGTAACCAGACCTCGTTCATATCCCCGCTTGGTGTACTTATGGCATTTGATGTTGTGGTCATATACGCTGCTTCTTTTAGTTTTCGTGTTGTATAGTGTTTTTCTTTTGCCAGGATTGTCGAAACGTCGGATTGTAATAATCCTACAAACGATGGCAATAGCTCAACCAACAATTTCAGATATGAAGCTCGGTTGTTCTTTTCTTTGTTTGCATCATATTTTGCGCGATGTCTTAGTAGGTACTAAAAATGCGTTTAATTTCCATAACACATGTGTTTGAAGCAGACTTCAATATTTTACCTATATTCTTTCTCTGTTTATAGTTTTGAAAGCTTCTATAAGAACAATATTTAAATTAAGGTCTAGAGATCTGTATGGAGGAACTTCAAAAATGTGCATATCTCCAACTGTTCAAACTATTTATTTGCATCACAAACGAGCACAAAGGAATCACCTATACAAAAGTTTGAAATTCAGTAGTGACGGAGCTGGGGGGGATACACCTTTTTGAAAGGGGTCTCAATTTGGTATTGTTGCAAATATTAACGTTGAAAGCAAACTTACAAAAGAGCACAATTTACCCTATTTCATTGCTTTCTCAATATTGTCTTTTCCTGATGTAGCCTTGCCTGAATGATGGCGATGTATTCATACTTATCTATAGCTGTTACAATAGAATTGAAACTTCAAACATCTGTAACTCTCAATTTTAGTCAAAAAAAGCTGCTAAGATATAAACTTTGGAAGAATAATTTACACTAAGTTCATCAACTGACATAACTTAAAAATGAAAGTTTAAATTTTAATAAATTAAGAAAAATCGAACAGACAACGCTTATGGAACAAAGACCTTTCCGACAGCTTTTCCATCCGACGTAACCTGTAATTACGTCGTTTAATGGTTCCATTGAATTGTCGATTCAAATTTAAATAATTTTGAGGATTTCATTTAAATTGAAAAAGATATGTACCAAAGCTGTCAGAAGTTGCCAAAAGATTAAACTGGCGCTATCCTCCGCAATTTAAAATGTTAATTCTGTCAACGAATCTAAAGGTAATTAGCAACTTGTGTTACGACATACACTATATTTAAAAGGGTTTAATTGCTACTGAACGAAGACCATCATTATGAATAAAATGTCTCATTAGAAATGTTATATAACTGCCTTTTTATAAGAAATACTTCAAGTACCTACTGCTTCAGTTATATGTAAAACAAGGTTCGTTCATTTCTGAGATTTGATACGACTTGCAGTTATATAGAAAAAAGAGAAGAAATAAAACAAATCCATGGCTTTACGGAATATATTTCACAGGAGAACAACAACTTACTACTTGAATGTGTCTAAAAAGAATTCATACTGCCTACGTACTGTCTAATTGTAAATGTACGAGAGCGTTCCATATTTGAATGAAATTTGCTTGTATAATTGATATTAATGCACATTGAACGCATGCACAGGTGACTTTTAATATGTCGACCTCCACTCTTTTAGCTAATTTACCAGTACCGTCTATATAATCCGAATGCGCAATTAAATTAGCTACAAAACTAGTACTCAACCAGTATATGTTATCTTTACCACGTGAACAATGCATCACTGCATCAATAGTATAAAGTGCAATAGAAGTAGATGTGTTGGCAATTCGCGATTCATTAAAGGCCGCTGTGAAATTCTGATATTTACTGCTTCTTTCTTATCCACAGGAAATGCTATCGCGATGTAAACTCAGCAAGTTCTCATATACATATAGCATGTACACCATACATAACAAAGATGGAGGCGATTAACCCTTTTAAAGACATGAAACGATTATGCACGTCATCTGTTATGATTGCACAGAATAATGAACTCTACGTCTAAGGGTTCGTTTCCTATCTATAGCAGAAAATTTGTGGGAAAATCTGGTCATGGAAATCTGATGATTAAAGTCTTGAATTTTGGCAGAAAAATGTTTCCATTTAATAATACAAAAACGCATGGAATAGTATTCAGATTACAAAAACAATCAAGTTATTACACATCACACTACAGGTAAGAGTATCTTCTATGACGTACAACATACCTAATGTTTCAAACATATTGCTTAGATACTACTTACGCAATGGCGTTCGTACCATTGCACTTAGGTAGTGTCTTAGTGGCACTTAGTAGGGTCGGCTACGACTACCTACGTATTGAATAAATAATCTACATATACACGGTGTATTTGAAATAAAAGTAAAGCCTATCAAAAATGAAAAGATATTATTTTATTAAACTTAAATCCAAAATATTTTGCGGAAATTCCTTCCCAGACGCCAGAAAAAATGACAAAGATATTTATAAAATATTCGTCGCGCCACTGTGCTTTAACAAATATATTTAGCGCAGAGCAGGTGTAACGATAGGCGATATTTAACATGTGTGCAACGCACAATCAGAGTCAGTCTGTTTCGAATGTTGAATGTATCTAAATGTTGCAGATATGGAACCAACAATTCTTTAATAAAAAGGAAAATACGACTATGATTACAAAAATTGCAACTAAGAAACTATCTTTATTTCACAACAATAGTTTTACTTTTACTACAGTTAAATGATTTACAATCATTGTTTAAAGTAATTCCATACATTGGATACATTTAAAATAAAAGTTCCTTTTTAATTAGTCGCCGATAGTATTTTCATACGTAATCACATTGATATTATTAAACTCTTCATTCAAAGCTATTAAAAAAAAAAAACTGACACATCAGCATTATTTCGTAGTTTTTAAAACATCGACAGCTGTTTTTTTGCGATGTCTTGGGTTAGTTTCATCGAGGTAAACATTCCCAACATATCTCGATCCATAGGCGGCGCATATTACAATTTATAAGGAAACATTCGCGTCGTAATTGAACAAAAAATTTTTGGATTTATATTCTACATAATTGTATCTTACCATAGAACTCTAGATCACTATCACCCACAGGACACCAAACACTTGGATAAATGCCAACGCGTTTCGACAGCAATGCTGTCATTATCAAGGCGATAATAAAACTGAGTTTTTGAATCTATCAAAATATGTTGAGAACTGATAATTCTGTCTCAGCAAAAATATACATATTTACCATATACATACATGTTCAAAGCAAATACATTATGAAATTTTAAATGTTAACCATGTATATCATTAAAAGCTTGTACTAGTAAGTATTGATTATTGAGTATTATTAGCTTATATTTCAGAGAAAATCATCGAGTTTCAGCCAATTGAAAATAAAAGATGACGTTTAAAATATTTGTATTGAGAAATGTTGCTCATAATTATTTATTTGCAATCCTCCTATGTGGTCATTTTGCTATTTATTGATTTCGTTCAATAACTCAAAAATACATATACATATTTATGTACTATCGCCGCCAAAAGTAGCGAATCATACTGCAATAAAACACGTCTATTATAGGCTTTCGGTCCTGAATCGTTTATTTAGGTAAACTAACTGGGCAGTTGTACCAAACCGTATACCTGCAGGCTAAAGAGTAGCGAGCATTTAAATGAATTTAAACGAAGAGAGTTATGAATATATTGGAAATAAATATGATGTACTAAACTAAGGTAGAACGTAGTCAAATTAATTGAACAAAAAGAAATTTTAGGATAAATTTCTCATGCAAAATATGATTCAAACAATAATTGCAAGAATTATAAAATTGTAGAATAGGACGTGTAAGTATAGAACTACTTTTATATTATTTTATTAATATATTCGCCTAATATTTTAGTCCAAACAGCACAAAATATACAAGTGTGTCTGATTGCAAAATGTCTATTATTTCTAAAATTTTTGTGGGATTTGAACGATATTCGTAATTAAAAATATATTTAAAATTTGCCGACATTAACGGTACAAAATTCCAAATTTCTTTAAATATGATTAAAATCGTTTCTTAATACTGCTTTCTTCTTTGTTTTTTAAAAATAAAATTGTGTTACTATAATATTAAGAAGCGTATGATTTAAAATATGCAAGTGTAAAACATGCATGTTTTACGCATATATAATTTACTATCAAGAAACAGAAAAGGGTGCTTGTGTTTATGAAATCTATTTAATAATTAGTAGTAGGCACTTATTTGTAATATAGAGTAAATGCAACGATGGTAAATGATATTATATATAATAGCTTTGCATTTCTTGCAAATCCTTCTGCCTCAAATTTGCCTGCTAGTTGAAGTTGATGGTTTATGTTCAAATAAAGTCGAAGTGGAGGGTGTGTATTATATTTTCTCTCGCGGTTTAGATTAGGGCAGATTCAACCACTGACTGAAAGTGCCCCGTGTTTATATGGTCGAATCGGCCCCATAGCAAATTTATATAAATTTTGTCCTGTCTACATGTTTGATTTTAAAGTTATGTTAATCTGGGATACAACTTTCAAATAATAACAAAAAGACACAATAAACAAATGAGTCGAGTAATATTTTAAACTTTGTAGTTATGTATTACTAAAATCAATATGTGAAAAAACTTACATTGCACAGCAGAATTTCACAATTATTTTTTTAATTTAATTAACCCCTAGACTCACAAAACTTCGCTGACAGTACTACCATCTTACAAATAATATAATATATTTTTGTCAAGCGCCAAATTCAAACATAATATGATCTAGACTGACTGGTTTAAAGTGCCCCCCTGGTCGAATGTGCGCCCTTTTTCCCTATAGGAAACAAAAATATTTTTGCTCGAAGTCCGGTCGATACTTCCACTCCATTTTATATATGTATTAGTATATGTACAGCGTGTCCAGAGAAATCTAGAAAATCAGAGAAAATGTAATGATATTTAATAAAGGGATGCGACAATTTTTGAGTTTTATAGCACCATATTAGTAGAGTAACATACATACATAGTGTTCATTTGAAAACCTCTCACCGTAAATCTTAGGAAAACCAGTAAGAAGTATTATCGAGGAAGACAACTTTTGATGCAAAATCTGGCTCACCTACCTGAAAACCATACCTCCTGGAGCACCCTGGAGGTATACTTCACGTTTTTTGAAAATCTACATTGTGGCGTTTAGTTTTTGAAATTGATTGATTCGACCAGACCCTATTTTAAATTCCCTTTCGCTGATTAAGATGTTTTATTTTTATTTCTACTTATTTAATATTTTCTTTAATAGTTTTTTGAAGAAAAATCAATGTAATAAGTTTTCGAAATGTTGTCCGTTGTTCGTTACACAATGATATAGTTGTTGTTCGAAACTGTGGCGTACGTTTTCAAAAACTTTTCTTTGAATTCCACGACAGGTTGCAGTAATCCTGCGACGAAGTCCTTCTAAATTTTCAGGTTGAGGTTTAAATTCAATAGACTTTAAGTAACCCCATGGAAAGAATATATTCAGGAATATTTCGCCTAACCACTGCCGTACTGGAAGAACATAATGAAGAGGAGCTCCATCGTGTTGCAAATGTAATTCATCCTCATCAAGTAGGAGATTGCCATCTCTATCCAGTTGATTTTCGAGAATAGAATAGTGATCAATGGATGAATAGTATTTTCTACCATATCCAGATATAGGTACTTCGCCATGTAGATTATCATTAAAAACAATGGCCCAATTACTTAGTCCCCCAAGATGCCTGTACATACATTAAATTTTTCAGGGTACTGAATATGTCTTTCTACAAGCAAATGAGGGTTTGAGTTACTTCAATTTCTGAGTAATGTTGATTTACAAATGCATGCAAATAAAAAGCACATTCATCACTGAAACAAATATTTATTTCAAATGAAGACGCTGTAAATTATTATTATCTCTTTATAAGTGTTGTTTGCATGTGCAATGTATTTGCATGTATTCATTCATTTATATGTACATATGTATATAAATCTTTTGTTATGTTTATAAATAAATATATAATGCGTGGCCGTCTTGTAATTTGTTTTGTTGCAACCCTCGTTTCTCTATATAAATATTTCTAATCGCTTGTTTATTACATATTTGTATTGTCCAGAAACTAAAGATATTTTGCTTTTGCATTGTTGGACACGATCCTAGAAGATAATTAAAAAAAGGGTCACAATATCTCCGGATGTACTAAAGCAGCATAGGCTTATCTCTTGGTATAGCACAGTGAGGTGAGAGTGAGATCAAAGCTATTCGGGGTGTTACATTTCTACTTTATATTGAAATTTAAAGGTGCCGCCATTCAGTTAGGGTATGTTGTAAATGTACAAATGCTGAGGTGTCATCTCTTCAACAACTGCTGAAGTTCTTAAACAGTAACTATCTTTTTCTAACACATTAAGTAATAGGAACGTAATCTTTAAATCTAATTTATGTTATTACACGATATTTGACTAAACGCTTTGAGATGAACGGTTTTACTGGTTTTCTGGATGTGACGACCCTAATATAAATGTCATTTACTCCTTCAATTTTAAATAAACGATCCTCAAAGTAACAAAATTGTATAGCGCGAAATACAACAAATGTTATCCTATAAAATACGTGTTCACACTCCTTACTATATGCCAAACACGTAACCATGAATTTTATTCGATTGAACGACTAATTTGCCTTTTTATTAGCTTTGAAAATTCAAATACTTCTAACCTCACATTCAACCTGACAATTCCCTCTTAAGAATTCAATTTTATCTTCCCGTAAATGATAGGCGTAGAGGTATGTAGCGGATTTGTTAACTGTATAGTAATCCTGATGAGTATCACCAGATACATACAGTACAGCGAAGTCTGTGCAGAGTTCGGCTCGTTTACTTTTCCATATTTAAAAACAGTAAAATTAGAAGTGAATGTGGTAGATTTGATGTGTTTAACATGTCGGTTATTTAATATTATCTAATAGAATGTATCAAAAGAAAATTTTAAATTAAAATTATAAATACAAATGTATATGACTTCCTTGAGAGTAGAACATATTTTCTCACTATCAATCTGTTCTACTCTACTTTTGCTGCACACTGTATCCGTAGCACGTATGCGATAGAACTCATATCCACATAATCCCTATTACCGATTGAGTAATGTCAGATTAAACAATATTTCAACGCAGTTTGTTATCACTATCTCTCTTGCGTCTATTTATATATAGGTACATCACAACATTATATCTTATCTATCACCTATCGTTATCATTCATACACGTTTTTGCGTTGAACTAACTAAATTACAGTCTTTTCGATTTGGTTTTGCAGGTAATGAGGCTACGATAATGCCTCCGCGAGTTTCGGTGCGCAGGATTTTCCTGTGCGTGCTACTCGGCGGAGGTGCATTAGTCCTACTGACTCTAAATCAAAAACTATCATGGGTGAATATACAGGGTCCGACGCTACCGCCGCAATTCCGGTTTCAAACGGCCAAGACGCTACCGCCGACACAACCATCCATCAAAGAAAACTCAGGCCAAACCGAAGCGCCTCCCCCGTTACCTCCGTCTCGCGAGGAAAACAGCAGACCGTGGTTCTTCTACGATGGCAACATCTTGCCAGAAAGGACGGATAAGCAACCCGCGTTGTTTCCGGACGAGAATTCCGGAGATAGGATTATCGAGCAACTTATGTATATTCCCGAAGATTATCAAGGTATATAATCCTCATTCAAAAGTTTCGCTTTTGTTTATTATACGCAATTATCATGTGCAAATCGCAGCTGAAGGTTAGCAGCTTTTCGTATTCAATTTGTGCTTCGCAAAATTGGAAAATGTATATAGGTATATAGATAATTCCTACGTGTAATAAAATTTCATTGGATTAGTATTTTCTACAAATTCCAGTGAGTAATATTTCATGTTTTCTAAAAGTAAGATATGATGTAAAATATTTATCAGTTTTATACAGGGTTCATGATTTAATTTGAAAAATTTTTTTTATTATTAATAAAGCTTCTGCTTAATTCTTACTTTACACATCATTCCAAAATATTGAGAATCAGTAATCTTTCAATTGCGTGCATATACATATCTAATTTAATCTACTATTACTAGTGCTAATCTTGTAATAAGTTTTTACTCATTTGAAACAAGATTATATCTTCGATTAAATTTCTGTAGTTGTACGAGTATTTAATAGATAATAAACCACATTTGTAGAGTAAATTTAATAAGCTGTGCACACTTTTCTTAAAACTTGCTTAATTTATTTTTTCGTTGAAAAGAGCAACTCATAGCCATACATACATTCAGTTTTAAATGATTAAACATTACAATTGTTTTTGACCAAACATAAATTAATTGTTGCTGCATTTCTCTTTTGGCTGCTTTAGAGTTCAAGTTTGGGTTTTCGCCTAGGTTGGGTTTTAAGGAGTTTACTCTATATATAGTAGGTTGACATTAGTGACGATGCACTTTGTAGTCTCTCTTCAACCTTTGGAAAGACCTGGGAAGATAGTTTCTTTGTATTCGCCACCTGTTCTTCTTGTCCTCCAAGCTTACATAGTATGTTCTGTTTTGTAGTAGGGATTCGATTGGTTTGGTTAGTTCGTAATCATTGGTGGTACCTACTGTATATTTTAACAAGGAGGGTTCTCCGCTTTACGGTATCACAGGCCGTCGACAAGTCTACAAAGACGACTTCAGTTATGTTCCTTTCCTCAACTACCCTTTCAATGTGTTCTATCAAGGCTAACACATGTCTTGTACCAAATGGTGATTTATGTACCTATATTAATCAATTGTATTGGCCATGATATTATTACTTTATTTCTTCTCTAGGCCAGTATATCATTTATATTTTTCAAAAATGACAGATTCCCATTGATCCTAACTATAATAGTCAAAATAAATTTTTAATAGTTCTGTTTTACGACAACTGCTTCAATTGCAAGAATGAAATATTGTTTTCTAACAAACTTATCAAGTGTAGCTTGTTTAGATTCTCTTCTTCAAGAAGTATGACTTCCTGGTCGGTGTAGGATTCAAAATTTGTTTGTAGATTGTCTAATACAATCACTGTATTTAACGTGTTATCGCCGAGAATCTGACCTAATTCAGCAATATCTTAATTACTGATTTTTTCCACAAGTTTTTCATATTTTTATTGGTAACTTCTTTCCGTGATTCGTCTATACTTTTTACTTCGTTTTCGATCACAGTTTTTTCCAAAATTCAGGTAATGACATACTCAAATTTTCCGTTGTTGGAAGAATTTTTGCTTGCGCAAAGTTCGTCTAATGTATAGCTTTGAACGTTAGGATCATCTCTTGGTTCATGGGTTACATAAATTAATATTGACGTATAGGGAGGAAAGTACTTCATCAAGATAAGACGGATGACCAGTGGCATTGTCAAGGGGCAGCAATATCTGGAAATCAATATTTTTAGTATTACAGTTTTGTTAAGAAACAATACAGAAATAATTAAGAAACCGACTTTCAAATAGCTCCTTTGTCATTGAGGAATTTCTTAAGGTTCTTGGATGTTTAGACCTGTCCATAAATAAAAAGTACAATTACTAAGCATTTCTAATAAACCTAAACTTGTAAAACAGACGCCTATGCTCGCATATATGTATGTATGCCTAGGCTTCAATTTCATGTCACTCGCTGCATTTCCCCTCAATAAAAATGTCAGTCTTTCGGGTTGCGACCTTTCGCTCTTCGGAGCATATGTTCTTGCTGGCATTATCTTCCAGAAGAGCTTCGTCTCATCTACATTAAATATTTGTTGTTCTGTTAATGCATCTTCTCCAATAAGTCGTTGCCATATGTCTGGAAATTTTAAAGCCGTCGCATTATCTGCACTGGCATTCGCAGATGGTGTATTTCATATGGTTTGCAAAGTCCTTCAAACAAGGCTCGACTTGCTTAAAAAATGTGTGTGGTTCAGAATGATCTCCTTCACACTTTTTCCTCTATACTTTTCTCTTTTTTTTTCACCATTGTTCACGCAGTAGACTCATTCATTCCTTTGTCTCTAGCTATTTTTGCAAATGAGGCGTCATTTTCGTACTGATTTATAAGAGTAGGTTTGTCTTCGACAATAAGGCACTGCCATTTTCTTTCCTCACTCATATCGGAGTGTTACTTCAAGACGCATCAACAGAAGTAACAATAGATTATAACTAAAGATGTAAAATATATGGTTTGGAGTATGTATAGGAATAGAAAATGCCAGTCACGACAGCCATTCTGTCAAAACAATAGATACTATTGCGAATCCAGCCTACACTATTACGGTGTATGGCTGTATTTGCCTAATTTTACTATAGCAAATTAAGCACTATTCGGGAACGCACTATTCGGGGTATTACTGCATAGACAATAAGACAATGTCAAAGGAAGTGATTTTATTATTATATATGACGATAATTCGGTTTTACATTAGTAAAAAAAAACATTACAAAGTCACTGTTAACACAAAAAACTATTTGGTAGTTATTTATATTGGAGACTATAGTGTGTATCAAATCACTGAGTAGATGGTAGTAATGTTTCAAAACTCATATACCGGCAAAAAATCAGAATCCTCAGCTTTTCTTTGTTGGAAATTATTGTATTTTCAAAGACGACAATCAATCATGCGACACATAGTGTACATAGGTTTTCTAAGACCTAATTTTCAACAGTTGTAAGTTCTTCCTTTTGCTCGTTATTTAGGTTAGATTACTAATGGGTTGATCAAGCATTTGACTGCCTCTCATACTCTCATCAATCAGACCTACTCTGAATACCGTTAATCTTTTAGTCTCAGTTGATCTCCAAACTCCAGCTCCAACTCTGAGGATCTAGCAGAAATCTTCAAATCATACTGAAACCAAATCATAGGGCTTCGAACATTTCTAGTAACTGCTGATAACACTCCAATAATCTACTGTGGCCAGCTGCACCATCCACCTGATACTAATCTGTACTATGCCTGGAGAATATACAGAAAATTTGTAACTGATTCTCTTAAAAGTCCTAAATATTTATGTAACTGTTAAAAATCATTTTTGTGAAGCTTTTCGTCTTTTCCAAACTGTCTATTAATAATTGGAATTTCTTACTACAATTAGAATCATCCTTTGAAATAACAACAAATATTGAGTAACAAATTACACCAAGAGATTGACTTAATTTTCAGTTGCAGTAGATTTCAAAATCTATTTTCTAATCTTTAGCATTGCAGTTATTATTCTTAAAATATGATGGTTTTACGTTTAAGAAAAGCAATTAAATGTCACTCCAGGAAAATGAATATCAACAATTCAAAAAATAAATGAATAAATAAAAATAAATAATATGAATTAAAATGAAACTAAAATTTCTTATTTGAATGCTAGTTTAAAGCGATTTAACCATTTATGCTTAAACTTTTTCTCAAAGCACGTGTTCAAACCAGCATTAAGTATATTTTTTATTATTAAATATAATAATTGACATTTTATTATTATCCTTCTTTTATACAGGAAAAAAACAGTATGCCGACAGTATAAAACTAAAACCTACTTTGCATCAATCGTCGACAATTACTTAGAGAAATATGTTTATCTAAATTCAAATCAAACGCACTCTATTTTATTACTGTCACGACAAGAACATATCAACACGCGCAGCTCTTAGTAAATAGCTCACCTGCTGACAGATCAGGACGATTTAAACAAATTTGTAGGATTATATGCGGATCCGAATACTTACATTGCCCTAAAATGTTATCCAAGGAAGAACTTTCATATCGATTTATATGCGGGTTAACGACCCTACCAGCAATTATACCTAAATCTAGTCATTTGTACAGTAATTTGCACGAACACTCAAAGATTTAGACGTTGTGCTGATTCAGCTTAACGGTATCGGTAGCCAATTTTTAATTCAAAATATAATATCCGCCTGTTATACGATCAAATTGGAATGTACTAGAATGCTTATAGCCAATTTCATGCAGCCATTGAATATCAAGGTGATCTAAACCAAATTCTATGTAGGTACAGTTAATCGAGAACAAAATCCCTTGGCGCAGTGCTACACATATTTCCAGTTTAACGACATATAGCGTGACTCCTGGGACAGTTTATGCAACAGAACAATTAATTATGTTATACAAGTCACGTGGAATAACAACTGAAGCTGATAAATATTCAGTGATACAACGATCTGAAGTAGTTACTTTATCAGCACACAACTTTTTCATTTCATTCTTACGTATACTTTCCGAAAACTACGACATAGGTCTAGGTTACTGAAATAGAATACCAAAATTACTATTTGCTTACTGTTAGACCTTGAGATTAGATTAGCTGCCAAAAAATCTGCCCTGCTTTAGTATACAATATACTTAAAGTTCTAGGTCTGTGTTACGTACCGTATCTCAAGAATTATGTAGGTACGGGTCTGTGGTTAATTTCCGAAATGGAATTCTTATTTCCGTTATAGATAGATAAAAATATACGCCTAGATTGATAAAAATAGTCGGTATTAGATTTATATTTTTAGATAGTAAAGTCCTATGTGGGTGTTAGACATGTATTTTATACTGACGTGGATACAAGGCATAGACTACCCGTTCACTGTCGACTAATTAATAAGTTCGATATCTTGAACAGTAAAGTTCCTTTTATCGGCACCTCCACCAAAAGGACAAATGCAATTTAGTAATACCAGTAATTAGTAATACAAATGTTGGCTGTTTCTCTCTTCGTTGTCAGGAACAGTTCATATAATCCTCTGAAACTTTAAAAACAACTTACTGTTAAACTACTTCTACTACACCAATTTTGTTAAAAAAATCTTGCAGACTCTCTGTATGTACGTAAAAACTGGATCAGTTGACTTGGCAGTGCGTTTAAAATTAATAATAATAAAGTAATTAATAATTTTCTTGTAAAAGTTCATACTTTAAAGTTTTTTAAAACTTTAACAGTCCTTTTACAACCCCCCCAAGTCCCTTTAACAATTTATATTGTGTACTTACTTCTTTTGTTGCTTGTGAAAAATAATTTCAGTTGTGATTCTAAAATATTTTTATATTAATAAACATGATCGATCATATTAAGCAAGAAAAGGAAAAAGAAACCAAGAATTAGGAATCTATGCTATTTGATTACTAGCAGAGTAACTGCACTATATGTAATCAAGTTTTAGATGTTCCACAATAATATGTATCCGTTCAATAAATCACTCTGAGCTATTAATTTGGGACTAATTCTATTATTTCTTGCCATGATATGCACGTAAATTATTCATTCCCTGTCGTTTCTTTGCTCTAACCTATTCTTATTGGCCTTATTTTCGTAATTTGCAGACGAAGGAAAATGACTTTATACCATGATTTATTACCTAGATTTCACAATACTTTTACTTCCTCATAAATTTAATAATTCTTACCCAAACAGCGAAAGAAAATAATCATGATTGATGCATGATTTAAGAATGTAATATTCAAATGCAAACATCTGTAAGCATTAGATGGACGTTATATTTAGTCATCATTAATCAATGTTTGATTTCGTATGAACGCAATATAGAACCTGAATTACAAAGAAGGGATTTCAGATATTAGAATTTTGTACAGGATGTCTCACTGAATTTATGTAGTAACATTTTCGACTTCAATCATATTTATTTTAATACGCTAACATATCCATTGAATATTAGATTAATGCATTAGTTAGCATTAGCATTATTAGTTTGCTAATATATTTTAAACCAATTTCTGTTAAAAACTATTTTGTTTCATACAACTGTAATTTATCGCTAAAAGTTAAAGTTTCAACAAGAAAATTATAAGTTATTTCAAGTCTAATGAGACATAGTTTCCGAAACGTTTTTGTGATCACATTACAAGATATTTTATCTATTTATCACTTTTTATAGCTTTATTAATAACTCAAACAGTAAATATATTAGCTTTTCACGTATTATATGATTTATTAATCCTTACTAATATTCTAAATTACATTAGAAGTAAAAGAATTTCATTAAGAAAAGCTAAAATAGTCTTTGAATGTAAAATGTTTTGTGTGTCGCTGTATATTTTTTTTGTATACCTGCTTAAACTTACAACATAGAAACTAACATAAATCATTCTCAGATAAATAATTATATGAACAAAATCAATTGCATGCCCATTTGCGATTATTTATAACAATATAATACAGCAATAAAGTTGAGAACTTTTCACACACAATATTGCTGAGCAAGACAGTGCTCCATTTTTCATCGCTACTTGCTGAAAATGCTTGAAAATGTTCAAATTCTCTACAGCATAGAAATATTTTGACATATACACAGCGTTCAGTTTTGTCTGTACCAGAGGTTAACTACTTGATCTTTTTTTAATAAAACATTGTCGATATTATTACATTCGAATATTTTATGTTATGTACCGTGTGAACCCCTGCGAACGGTCGATACCTAACCTGTGATCCCTATATTCTACTCTACGATTGTATTGGCAAAAATAGCTTGCTGCATCTTAGTTCAGCGGTACATTAGATTTCCTATCGAGCGGTCGACCTATCTAACTAATAACTACCTCTAGTTATTTCCGCAGGATTCCCACCGTAAAATTATTTCACCATAAACAGTTTCTGCTTCGGCGTATAATATTCCATTTTTAAAGCGACCATTACCTCTCAGAACACGCCTTATTGAGGGATGTGTGAAGAAGTGAGTGGGAAACTACAGAAAACCAAATTCAGAAAGAACAGCCGGCAGTCTGCATAGATAGACTTGAATTTCTTGCCCGCGATCGTCCGCTGGATAGGAAACTTAATGTAACCTAGAACTAACAATAAGATGCAGCAAGTTATTTTTTCCAATACAATTGTGCAGTAGAATATAGCGTACACAGGTTGTTAGGTCTCGACTGCTCGCAGGCGTTCACACGGTATGTAGCAAGCTTGATTAACATACACTTCAACCTATAGCGGACTGAAATATTTTACAAAATTGTGCCAATTTCATGTTTATTGTTGTTATAAAAGCATTCTTAAAGCATTTCTGCAAGGATCGTATTTGACACCTGTTTTATTTCATTCACTGTTCACTTGTGGAGCTCTAGCATATCCTGATGATCGGAAGATTTATATGAAGACTTCATTTGATGCCGACATGCAACTCCTTCAAACGAGCACCAATCAATCGCAAACTGGTACTCTCAAAATAGATTACGCCTTAACATTACCAAATGCATAAACATGCGATTTTCACGCAAATTTACCTCAACGCCTGCCTATAATTCATCGAGAACCAGCAATCAGCTGAAATACACACGGACTTGGGTGTCACTTTTGATGTTAAACTTACCTTCTTGCAACATATTCTCCAAGTCACTGCGTCTTTTTCGAAGAAATTAGTGTTTGTAATGAGGACTGCGTGCTACTTTAATGATCCAGCGACCTTTGTACTTTGCCTTTGTCGTATTTGGATTAGAATATGTCTTCATTATATGGTCACCATACGTTCCACACCTTGAGCACTTGAAGCGTCGGTTCCTTAAGTTTCTGTCTCTTGGTCTAAAATTCCGTAATCAGCCTCCTGCTCTTTCCTCCTGCAGTGATGTTTATAGTGCATGTTTTATGTGGAAGCTGGGTCATGCAACACTTGAGGCCTCCTTCCTTCTTTCCCGTATCTCTCAGCCTCCCTCCAGCTTCATCCAAATTTCCCTCATCATTTTTTCTTCCTACACCGAATACCAATACATTACGTAACTACCCCTCATCCGTACGTGTTGTAACGGACTCGCTTTTTCTATAATTCTATCCCAGACGTAAAATGTAAACATGAGCAGGGCGCCAACACGATCATTCGCAAATCACACTTTTTCTTGTTTTATAGATATTTAGGCAATAGCAATGAGAAGTATAATTTTCACCTCGGCTAAATAAGAACACAAAATCTCAGAATAGGGGCAGCTTAAGCGTTACGTACTTTATACAAAATCTTCCCCTATCTCCCAGGGCGTCCAGGTGTTTGAGTGCAATACCAACTACTTTCAGTAATGATATAAAAAAATACATTGACTTTAACTAATAGAATATATTGAAAATTGCACATAAAATGATAACCAAAAACAATTAACTATCTATACGTGCTAAATGTATATAGGTACTCATGTAAAAAATACTATAATTAAGTGAATATGTGACTAATATAACAAAGAAAAAACAGAGTATAAATAAATATAGTTTGTTAAAAAAAATGGTTACAATGACATATAAGCTGCAGAAACACAAATACCTGGGCCTATTGCTTCGTTGGACGCCAGTGTTTGGTGCTGATGCTGGTCTTCTTGGGTAATTACGGTCTTTTTCTTATCTGCGACAAATGGTTTCTTGACTTCCGGCCTTTCCTGCTGCTGGGGATATCTTCTTTAGTTTTGATAAACCCTTTTCTATTGCTTTAGCAAGAACCGGACTAAGTCACTAAATGAACCCGTTGAAAACACTTTTTGCGCCTTACTTTCTGTACTTAGCGCGACCCCCCCAACTAGTCGTTCGGTACCCCAGGCACCCAACCCACGAATACTAATTTTTTCAAATCACGCATTGAATTTACCACGAGATGATCGGACCACGGTGATGTCATTGTATAGTTATTGCCCAATGTTTTACGTGTGTCGCCGAACGACGCATTTTGTATACGTTAAGTTTTCGTGGAAAAACAATTGATTACTTATAATTCTTAAAGCTAAACTTAAATTCTAATGAACAAATATACAGGGTGTATTTGAAATAAAAGTAAAGACTATGAAAAATGGAAAGATTTTATTAAACTTAAATCCAAAATATTTTGCGCAAATTCCTTCCCAGTCGCGAGGAAAAAAGTGACGAATATTTTCGAACGAATGTGATGCAGCGACAGGCGATACTTAACGTGTGCATTATTGAACTCTTCATTCAAAGCTATTTAAAAAAACTGACGCATCAGCGTTATCTTGTAGTTTTTATAACATCGGCACCTATTCTTGCGTTAGATTAATAGAGGTGAACATTCTCGATTCAATAGGCAGCGCATATTACAATTTATAAGGGAGATTTTAATTTTGGCATTCGCATCGTAATTAAACAAAAATTTTTTGGATTTATATTCTACATAATTGTATCTTACCATTCTTAATATTCTTTACTTTTATTTCAAATACACCCTGTATACAGTCGGGGATATAGGAACATTTTGTATAACCGCGAATTTATTCAGGGTTTAGCGGGGTAATTAACGCCAATCTGCCCATTCAGAGTGGTTACCTAAATCTTGAATAAAATCAAAATTACACGTCCCATTACAGTGTCCTAGTGCTATAAAATTTATAACGATATATTCTTTGATAAACTTAATTAAACTTATTTTGTTATAATTTGTACATGGAATTTTGAATTTATTTTGAATTTCCTTATTGTCCTGTAATTGATTCCTGCTGGGCAATAAATCTCAATTCTACTCTATTTTCCAGATAAATACTAACTTGTGAGGTCTTAATATGGTCCAGGTCAAAATCATAGCTCAAGTGGCTCATTATCTTACGAAACCGTAAAACTGGTCAAAAAATTCACCGATCTAATTAGGGAGCTAAACTTAAACAGTCCTTTAATAGTCCTAAGAACTTGCTAGTTAACCTAGCAAAAACTAATGAACTGAATGTACTGTATATATATTTGTCCAGACTCAAAAGGACAATGGTTTTTTATGTACCTGCGTTATGGTACTTACCGCACCTGAATTTTGAACTAAAATTAATCCACAGTAGTTTTAGTTTCACAATATCTAATGAAGTTATTATTGGGCCGTCGGCTAATACTTGTCCAGAGCTATATAATTTCCTAAATTTAAATAAACTTTAATTAATTTAATTTATACTTTCATTCTCATTTATTTTTATATCATTTATCAAAAACCATGCACAGTGTGAAATATCAAAACTTTAAAAACAATTGAAGCGCACAAATTCTTTGGATATTCGCTATCGATTTCCGCTTTCTTTCTTTTTACCTTTTTCCGATATTCTCAATTCGTCTTTGTCTTCTAGCTATATCCATTTGTCAGTTTCATTTCCTATAATCCGTTATAACAATGAAATTTCTTTTCGCGGAAATTCGTACTACGATTATATTAACTTCCTTTTCTGCCAATGCGTCTAAAATATGGTATCCTAGTCTAATAAATATTGAAATATGGGTAGAATAAAACTTTTACATAAATACATTATTATGAGCTTCCCAATATAAAATAATTTTTAGTACAGTCTTGTGAGTTTTTAACAAACATGGGTGGTTCGTAGTAGGTATCAGTTACTTTTTATTTCATTCAAAATAACTAAAGATAAGATTATGATTAATTATACAGCACGATATAAAAATATATAAATGATGTAATCACATCACGAACGAAAAAATTCTTAAAAACTACGAACTAGAAGTGAAATTAATCTAACATTTTCTCACGTAAGAATTCGATAGCTAGACATTTTTCCACAGCGTCACTTCAAAAACTTTAACACATTTACAACTATAAGTATACATAGTTTGCGTCTTACTCTGTATATCGGAACGTTTTGTGCAATCGATTCAATTTAAACAATTTATAACTCCGAAGATTGCTGTAATTATAGAATAAACTTTCTACAATAGCGCACTAACAATTTGGGACTATTGTGTTTAGTTGTTGCGACCCTTTAAAGTGGAAGACAATTCAAAGGCATGAATACGTGGAGCGTAAATGGTGTATCGTAAAAGCGAGTACTATCAAAAAGATAATTCACACCTACATCCTACATTCTACAAAACTATGTCAATACAAACAAGAATTCTCTATCCTTCTAATAATGCTACTAAAGGTATTTCTTGGTAATTCAATTTATTAATTCGCTTAATATTAGTAATTGAATAATAAATAAAATATTTGTGTTAACAGTATTGATCACTTGTTTGTTACATTTGATGAACATAACCAGCTTTTAATCAGTAATACAGTTTTAAACAAATACTTAGGTTCAAAGGAAAAGTAATCTACCAATGCGCATGCAAATGACATAATAATTTGATTCCTTCAAGTAGATATGTACCTACTTTAGCTCTAAATTGTCTTTTTGAATTGACACTTATTCGTTCTGCATTTCCTCATAGAAATACGGACCAATGATGAAATCACCTGTACAACCGCACCCAACGGTGATTTTCTTCTCAACTAGACCTTCTCAAACGATTTCTTGTGGATTTTCTGCAGAATAAATTTTACCGTTTTGAGTATTGACTCCAGCATTCAGAGTAAAATATGCCTTATCTCTCCAAAAAATACGGAAAAAACATTCCGATTCAATTTCCATTTAAGCCATTACGCGCAAAGAAAAAACGTACCTAGTAGCCAAATCTGCCTGCTTTAATTCAAACAGCATTTCCATTTTATATGGACACATTTTTAGAATTCTACTTAAACTTTTCCAAATTTTCCGTAGTATACAGCACTTGCAATCGCTTGGATATCCCAATTGACCTGCTGATTGCTATGAGCATTCCAACCTTAGTATTCAGTATTGTCTCTTATGGGATATATACATCTTTTACTATCTTCAGCCATTTGCAATTAATTGTCTTCTTTTATTTCAAAGCAATGGTGCCAGATCAATTAATATGTTTGCAGTTGACAGTGCTAGTGTAACTCCAGAATTCCAGAATATAGCGGGAATATATCTTTGACAAATGTCAAAATCGTTTCGAAAACTGATGTGACAGAATTGTCACCTGATTCCGTTTCACGCGAGGTATCCATTCCCGAATGACATAAAAGGGTCGCCTCTATCGTTACTTGGAGAAATGAACTTAGGCCCCAAGTTCATTTCTCCAAATCGGGGGCAGTTTTACCTCCCCCTTAGTCTTAGGGGGAGGTCACCCCGATTTGCGTGACATGATAAGCCACTTAGCAGCACAAAAAATTGTTAATTAAATTCGTAAATTAATAAACTAAACTACACCACAATCAATACGTAACTAAACCTCACTTCAAACTTGACAGCTTCCGTTTTTATAAAATTCTAACCAAAAAGTACATATTTCAAATATCTTGTCATTCATTAATCGCTGCCAACCTAAATTAAATCGTGGCAACGATGTCATCGGTTTCCGTTACACGTACTGAATGCTAAAGTTGGAATGCTCAGTAGTGGATTACCTCTAGTTATATCCTGGTTTTCATGAAGAACCTCTGGAACTTCGACATCACTAATTCTTGATCTTTTTGATCTTCCTGATCTTGGTAGGTCAGTTACAGACCTTGTTCTTTCAAATTTTAGTACGAAATTGCCGTACATTTCTATTTGACAGGACTCCAGGGCTCTCGAACCCAATCTCGTGCGAAATCTTCCTAATCCAGCGGTGTAATTTCTGCCGCATTCACCTTAACACTGAACTAAGCCGATTCTTGTTTGAAAATCCATGCTATTACAGTTTGAATCGTTTAAACCCTAGAACCAGAATTTTACTTTCAATATAAAACTCCAAATTAAATGATTTGGTTTCAACAATTGTAATGACAACGCTTTTGTTTCCCATAGATACAATAAGATTCCATTCCTTAAGCAATTAGGTTTCGCTTATTTTTTGGTATTAACTTAATTTGTTAAAAAGTTATAATAATTTAAAATGTATCCTTTATTTTATTATAACCTCCATATATGTACTTTTTATTTAATCTTGTCATCAACTTATAGAGTGTTGTGTTTCTGTTGCTAAAACTAACATTCTTATACAAAAATAACTATATCTCCAATACAGTTAAATATAGGAAATTTGGCGAAATGTTATCTTACTTACTTTAAATAATAATTTAAAATATATTCCTTACATTATGATAACACTGTGAATCTTATGGTAGTTCCAGATGAAACTGTACTTGCCAATAAATGTGAAAAGATAAAATAAGTTTAATCCTTAAACATGTTCAATCTATACCAGCAAATAAAAACAAAACGAATTAAAATAAAAGTAGTAACAGAGATACGTACCAACATTTGAGGATAAATAAAAGATATAGATTTTTGACAAATTGGAGGCATTACTTTCATAGCTTACAGCTTCTGAGAGATCCACTTTGGAATGTCAATAACTGTTTTCGCAGACCAAAGATTTGTTATAATGTAGGGGGCTCACTGAACGGTGGTGAACTCGATTCCCAACGTCACCCCCCTCCCTCCCAGAGTGGGAGGGTACAATTTTTGAATCTTAAATAGGAACCCTCATTTTGTATTACAGATTCGGATTCTACGCCATCAAGTACGTAGATTTTGTTTTTTGATTCGAAGCAGGTTGCGCTGTAATCCCAAAAAACGTCTAGAAAAAATACTCAAAAAAGAGAATACATGATTTTGTTTGTTTTTTTTTCATTTCATCATTAAAATAACATTTCAAAAGGCTATTCAACAACGACAAACTTTACTTCATCATACCCATTTCAGGAAATGTGTTCTAAAATGTGCCCTTCCACTTCGATACATTATTTATTCGGAATTGGGATGCTATACAACTATACAAAACCGTACTTTATGCAGTACTTGACAAGCTGTGAATACGTCACATTGTCCGATCCCCATTTAGATTATTAATTATTAATCCAATACAAATTAGTTGTTGTTGAATATTTAAACAGTAATCTATTAATCTTTACTCACAACGTTTTCCCGACAAGGTACGATTGCGCGTTTCTTTTTACCGAGCCGGTCAACAATTCTCTAGCGAAAGCTAGAGCTAATAATCCGTACATTAGTATTCGAGAAATAGCTCGCGGATCAGCAATTTCTCAGTCCAGTATCTGCCAAATATTAAAGCGTAACAAATATCATCCATTTAGAGTTTCCATGCATCAAGAACTTTACGGCGATAATTTTCAAAATCGAGTGTGATTTTGTCAATGGGCGCTTGAACGGATACAAGATAATCCTACTTTTTTGCTCGAGTTTCATTTTCTGACGAGGCGACATTCATAAATCACGGTACGGTAAATCGGCACAACATGCATTACTGGAGTATCGAAAATCCCTATTGCTTGTGCCAAGTTGAACATCAACATTCGTGGAACGTAAGTGTTTGGTGTAGAATAATTGACAATAAACTTATTGGTCCATATTTTATCGATGGAAACTTAACTGGTGAAAAATATAGAAACATTTTGCGGGTTACTTGAAGACCTTCCCTAGGACGTACGACAAACAACCTAGTTTCAAAATGATTCACCATTCAGTGAGCCCCCTACATTATAACAAAACTTTATTTGATTTGATGCAGTGTTTTAGAGATGTTCCGTTGTCTCAAGATAAAAAAACTCATCCAGTATAATATATACGGTCCATTAGGTCCCGCTCGTAGCAAATACTTCAAAGTTTAATCCCATTAATAAATTCTAATAAATGCTTAAACGATAAGACACCGTTACACTGTAAATATAATCTACACACCTACCATAAACTTATGCTGTTAAAAAAACTTTCGTTGGATACAAATTAATAAATAGCAAACAATGTCAGAAACAACATTTGCTAGTAGCTAGTAGTAAGATTATGATTAATTGCACGCAATTTGAGCCATAGAAGCTGTGAGCTTACTAACTTGATGCGTAGTAGTTGATGTTTTTTTTCTGATTTATATAGTGAAATCAATATGTGTGTGAATGTTACATCTAAGTCTGAAGCTTATTCATTTATTAATTCTTGTACTTGTAAAACAACAGAATTGGTAGAGCGAATAAAAAAACGGTTGCCGATTAATTATTTAGCTAAAAAAAGTAATATACAGGACGTCCGCGATATACAAAGCATGCTTTTAAGGGATGATAGCTACAACAATTTGGAATCAAAAACATATAATACACTTTGGGTCTATCTGTAAGCGTAAACGAGAAAAAAAATATTTCTCATGTCACAAACTTCGACGCATACTGTACAGCGGCAGCCGATCAGTGTAGGATTTACCCGAGGATTACAGGCGTGTGTTCTTGCAAATGGGCAACACATCGAGCCTTTCCTGTAATACATTTTCTCCTGTCTCTCAAAAAGGTCCTTTTTAGGACCAGCAATTTATCACAAATAAAAGAAAACAATTAAATTTTGTAGTAGCCTTTACGAAAGAGCTTAAAGCACCATAACATAATTGCACTATTATTAGGTACATTGTTTTCATTCAATGCCACTTTCCCTCAACTTAAATTTTCATTTACCGATCGAAAGTTGCTATTAAACACGCTCTTTTTACTCTAACTTCAACATAACATCGGTTTTATTGTCATAACATTATTAAAAAAAACTCAAAGAAACCTCTTTCCTATTGATCGGATATTGTTAAAACGTATGGCCATTGACCTCGTACGATACAATGGTTTAATGTAGTTCAAGGTCGTATAAACACATGATGCTTAGCTTGCATCTGTACTTCTATTGAATGCGTGTACAGTATGGTGTAAGAGAAATGACACCACGCTTCAATTTCAAAGTATTAAATCATTCGTTTTCGTCGTTGTTTTCCGTTATTTTCAACTCTAAATTTTTGATATGGTTTTTGGGTTATTTAAGAAGCAATATGGATGAGTTTTCTTGTACAGTTTAACCCAATAAGGTTTTTTAGAAATAATTTTTTTTCTCGTTTACGCTTACAGATAGACCCAAGGTGTATTATATGTTTTTGTTTCTAAATCGTTGTAGCTATCATCCTTTAAAAGCATGCTTTGTATATCGCGGCACCCTATATACATAACCGCAATTAACTATTTCCTTTCGTTTTTTGTTCCAGGTTACGATACGCAAGAGAAAGTAATACTAACTTATAACGGGTTAAATCAATGGGGTCAAAAGTCCGGCTCCGGAACATTCCACGAGTGTCCAATTAATCGGTGCACTCTGACAGATGACAGAAGTAGATCAGTCGACGCCGACGCCATTATTTACAAAGATCACTTCACTCATCCCGGTGTGATGAGACCGTCGAAGCAAGTCTGGATTTTATACTTCTTAGAATGTCCGTATCACACGCAAAACGTAAAATTACACGACGTATTCAACTGGACGGCAACATATCGAAGAGATAGCGATATCGTAGCTCCGTACGAAAGATGGACATACTATAATCCTGAGGTAATATAAATTGTACATATATATAACACAAAAAATCATTTTTTGATTTAAATACCTACATATATTCTGAAACAAACATATGGTAGATGTTAAATATTTATACAAAATATCCAACATCCTGCAGTCAAACAGTTCTTACGATATGTATAGATACACAAACACTGTTTAACTAGATTATATTCTTCAAAATTCACCCAACAGTTTTTATTTATAGGAAAGTTTACAAAAAATTAATTAAATTGTAATATTAAACTATAGGTATACAAGTATGTAAGTACATACATATTAATGAGAAATGAAGCAATGAAAATAAATACTCACAAAAGTAATAAACAAAAATAGCTTATTAAAAGGTCTGGTTCAGTTAAAGCAACTGTTGAATATATATGTATATAATAGCCTGACAGTTCTATACAATTTGTACACCTTATTCTATCGAAATTTCAAAACTTTGCGTAGATATGCAACCCATTTGACAGTGCGGTAGTATTTAAAAATAAAATTCCTGCAAAAATTTTTACTTTTTTTTCATAAAAATTCTTATATCACTGTATTTTTTGTCAAGCTCTAACAATTCTGTTCAAGGACTAGGAAAACCATAACAAAAAAACCTAGTCAAGAGCTTTAATTGATAAAATTCAGGATTTTTATGATTATAAAGTTACATTTAAAAAATATCTTAATTTGTCCACAATATTGTAAACATAATCCTATATATCACTGAATTTCTTTGTCTGTAGATAATTTTGTTGATAGGCACGGCTAGTTGTTTATTGACATGAATTATATGTCAATTTTATTCCACTGAAGAAGTTGTGTAACGAAAACCTAATTTGTAAAGGTTCTGGAATAAATTGATTTTTAATCGATGTTATGTTTTGACTGTCAACATTTAAAATGGTATAACATATTTTTGGCAGCTGTCAATTTTTAACAGCAATAGATTTACATTTAAACTTTAATAAATGCTGAGCTCGTAGAAATACGAACAAGTAAGTTTGTAACGAGCTAATAATTTAAAATATAATTTTTTTAAATTATTCATATTTTTTAAAAGTTTTTGATATTTTTCACTTTCTCAGATTTTTCTCTTCATTTTTTATATTTTTTTAAATTTTGCACGTGTAATGTTTGGTGCATTTGTGATGTTTCTTTTTGCATGTTTGACTTTTTTTTATATCCTTCACCATATCATAACCTTTTTGATGTTTTTCACGTGTCATTTCTTATATTTCTGACGTTTTAATAGTTTTTAAATTTTTTGACATTTTTTACTTTTCCGTATTTTTTACATTTATATATTAATTATATATTTTGGCGTTTTATATAAAATAGCTAGTGTATTGTATTCTATTGTAAGATGGTAACCATAACGCTAGGTATCGAGATAGTACACAGTACACAGGCTTTAATCTATGCAGTTCTTCATAAAAAATTGATACATATATGCATATGTACATAATGCATATGGTTTTCCCTTTCAGAACCACGTTCCACCAATCCCACCCTTTTATAACTTTAACATGTAATAGCTAACTAATGAACAAATAAGATACATTTTTTTATAGGTGTCATTTTAGGGGTTAATATACAAAACCACACCCAAACAATATACTTCTCGTTTTTTACAGTTTCCAATACCACAAAAATTCTAAGAAAAATACATACCTAGGTATATTATAATTAGTTTATGACTAGCCAAGTACAATTTAAATTTCATAAAATTATCTTCAATAGGTACATACTGCAAAAGATTTTTGTTACAT
Source organism: Popillia japonica (assembly GCA_004785975.1). NCBI lineage: Eukaryota > Metazoa > Arthropoda > Insecta > Coleoptera > Scarabaeidae > Popillia > Popillia japonica. The sequence continues at coordinate 72,551 of ML218874.1, forward strand.
TAAGAATTGTCACTCCCATTACTCCGTTACTATAGGAGTTCGGGGTATAAAATTAATTATATAGCTTATTTAGATGAAGAACAACAAAAATAAGGTAGGACCCCTCCTTAGGTTCAAGTGCAGTTTTCGTATATTTAACCGGCTAGACCCTTTGTAGTAGACCAATGATGATAGGTGTGTTTATTGAAAGCTGCAGAAATTTTCTAGCAATATTATCTTTCCCCCCGTTATATGTACCACCTGCTAAACTGTAATCCTTGGTGATACAAGTCATCAGTTAAATCTTGTACAGTTGTTGGTTTATATGGATGGATCAAGATCTGTGAACAGTGGATTTTGCAATTTCTCGGGTCTAGCGGCAAACTGATGTACTTAAATTGTTGGCAGCATTTTTTATTATATTATTCCATTATGTATGAGCATTGCTGACCTTGTAGATTTTTTTGTGAGAGGAAAGATCTTCAAACGACATCTGCGCTCTGGTTCACAGATTGTGCCGGATTTTTACCGACTAAAAACTCCTCTCAGACCACACAGTATGCTGCCCGGGACTACGGTGGCATTACTTTAGGCAGATGGACGTTAGATGTTAAGAAAGAAGTCTCACGGTGCAGTTCTCAAATGAGGCTAGCATCTTTGCTACTATGTTTTCCAGTGTTAGGTCTCCCATCACTTCTCATCGGCAACTCCTTGCCGTACCGTATTCCATCTGCGGCATATGAAGTAAGTCTGCCCCGCCGAATCCAGGTCTCCGCAATAAGGGCACCGGTTCGTTTTTCTAATTCTGACACGATGAAGGTACGCGTTGAAGCATCCATGCCTAGACAAGATTTACGCTAGGTGATAGTCTATAGTACTGTGCGATACTAGAGTCTGATATCGAGGATTAGCCTTATGGTACACTCGGCGATTTTCGAGGATCTGCTTCTTAACCGACTCTTTCCTATTTTTTCCTTGTAGGATGTTGGCCTGACCTCTGGCTACCAGGTCTATAGGTGGAAAGCTTGCCCATACGAGAAGGGCTTTGGTGGACACAGTTCTATATGCTCTGGCGAACACAAGAGCGGCTTTTCTCTGGATATTCAGAAACGTCTGCCTATCTGTGTATTTTTCCATCACGGGCAACCATATGGGCGCAGCACAAATCATAATAGATTGGATAACAGACGCGTACATCGCTCTACCCCGTTTCTGGGGCCTTATGGTCTTGGCATAAGTTGACGCATGCCTGCTAGAGCCTTGCCAGCTATCTCGACTGTTATCCTGACATGGCTGCCCATTCTCATGTCCCTACCGAAGTGCATCGCAAAGTACCTTAAGGAGTTCTGTGAGTACACCACGTTTTCTTCCAGACGGATGCTGATGCATTTTCCTTCCTGTTCCCCCAATAAGAAGTACAGCCTCCATCTTGTGCGGCACGATACTGTGTCTTCTGGACTCCAACCATTTCACGATGTTGTGCAATGCGTTCTGTGGCACCACCTCCAGCATCGCGATTACTGTAGCCATAACCAATGCATAACCAATTAGTGTAACCTCTGGCGCCATTGATATTCGTAGTAGCCATCACAATAGTTGTTCCATAAAGTGGGTCTCATGACTGAACCTTGAAGGATTCAACAGGTCGTAGCTAGTTCCTCTTATGACACTGCTGTGTGGTTTGTGGAGAACACCTAGTGTACCGTATACAAATATTTTCAGAATTGCTATTTGCTTTGAAATACTTATTAAAAAAATTTCAACACTTTTCAAATAATCCATAATCATTAATATTACACATCAACATGTTAGCTCACAAAAAATAGACTTGTCTTTCCTCGTTTAACAGTTGAACGACTATGTATGATTAGGCCATAGAGCCAATGTTCTTCCGACCTACAGAAATCTTTACGTTTAGCATTTTTAACCACCTCTTCAGGCACGACTCCCCATTGCTTTGTGTCACTCTTTCTTAGTTACTGGAAGTATGAAATTGGACAATACCTTATTGAATGGATAAACTCTTCCGAGAGAATCTCACAGCGCATTATTTATGTATTATTTTGAAATAAACGTATATATATTATATTATTATATTAGGTAACCTCTAATATTTAATGATGATCTTAAATATACTTATGACCACGATTACGCGCAATAGCCAGTTAATTTATAAACATTTTAAAATTTAAAAAATAATGACAAATACATACTTACATACCTATATGTATATGTTTGTGACTATTACTGAGTTTATGCTTTCCCTAAATGCGCATTGAATACGCATTACGACTATAATTCGGTTCTAAGTCCTGTAGCATAAACACCTCTCGATGCGCATTATAGCATGAAATGCGAATTGACGAAATCCTGATTTCAAGGGTGGTTTAAGAATAGCGGTTTGGTTGTATAAACGTTTAATTCGAATTCAAAGTGTATTAAAGCAGGTTACCAACAGAATGTAAACGAACGACATATCACATGTGAAAAATAGGTTGTGTTGTATTGACATAATACATATCTGACAACTGTATGCGCACAGTGCAATTAATATGTGTACGAAATACAACAACATACAAAATAGTACAATGATTATGGTTACATCATAGAATTTGTGTTACAAACTTAAACGATTGGCAATAACCCTTGTAAACCCCGGCAAATTCGAAAT
>ML218875.1:7363-20145 GCA_004785975.1 Popillia japonica
AGGGTTGGTACCTTTTTGCAAAGCTAGACCAGAAGGTAGGTAAAAGGTGTCATACAGAAATTGGGGAGTACTATATTAATTTACTTCGAGGAACCTTAAAGACAAAATTAAAGAAAAAACGGCTGCGTTATCAAGATTTTAGTTGGATGATGCATCACAATTCTCCGGGGGCTCACAGATCAGCGATTCATCGACGAACAATTGAAGAAATTCTGATTCGAATTAAGATTTGAGAGCTCCACAACGATGTGGTAGATATACTCAACAGACTATCAAGAAATGGTTTCCAAAAAGTTTATGACAAGTGGATAAAGCGACGGGATAAGTGCATTGAACAGAATGGACAGTACTTTGCAGTTTTTGAAATAAATGTTTCACATTATACTACAGCACCAGACTCGTTATTTTCTTACACACCCTCGTATGTGCGATAAAAGGGATAAAAAAATAAACGAAAAGAAACCCATCTGATTTTGTAGTTTCTCATCAGATAAGATATAGTTAGAGAGAAAAATCGTCAGTTGTAAGTACACATATACTTTATTTTCCAAATTGTTTTCTTAAAAAAAATTCAACTACTAATTATAAATCATACTACTTATAGCATTTGCTGACAAACATTCATTAAATAGGAAGTCATCATTATTTAAGTTAAAAAATAATATAAATCTATGTAAATATTGTATACTTAAACCTAAAAGAAAAACACATTTAGTGATAGATTTGTAAAATATAGTCCTAATTCATTTTATCCAGGAGGAAGAAAATACTGTGTTAAAATTCTTTTCTCTTTTAAAGTAGGATACGATCCCACTTTTTTCTTTTTTGTTAAATATTTACGTTACATTTACTTTAATTAATCATGAATATATAACAAAAAAAGGGGCTACATTTTGTTCGAAGGGTAAAAAACAAAAACACAAATTGTACATTATGTAGATATATAAATGTCATTAATTACTATCGTCTTTCGATTGTTATTTTAATTTTACTTCTTTTTTTGTTTTGTATTATTTTGTATCGTATGTATAAATTAACATTAATTAACCCTTGATGAGATTTTTAGTAGCGTCTACCTTGGTTTGCTGTACCTGAAATATTCAGTCAAGAAAAAGGCAAGAGATTAATCAACATGTCATATTTTTCTACAAAAATAATCTAATTAAAAAAAACAAAAAAATATATAAATGAGTATAATTTAAAAAAAACATCCAAAAAAAGCTGATACATACATTTTCAGTTTTTGTAATATTTCTCTCATTTTTTTTATTTGGTTACAGTGGCAACTTCCATTTATTTTCTCGTCTATCTAGTAGTAGCAGTAGATGCAGATTTTGCAGGATTTATTTTCCAGAAAAATATTAATTAAAAGGCGTTTCTTTCTTATTATAGATTAGATTATTGAGGTTTAATCTAATAACCATGTTAGCAGAACAGAACAAAACACAAAACCATTCCGGAGTTAAACAATCTAATAAATATATTATTTAAAAAGGAGAACAAAAAAATCTAACGAAGAGTTTGTCAGCACAATTTTAGTAAACGTGTTTCTCATTATGAAATTCGTGTTTTTTAAACAGTCCTCTTGCTTACATACTATTTTTCGCCATTTTATTCATAGGCACTGTAACGATCATAAATATAATATTAATTTATTAAATATCAAGAATATCTTGCGGCTCTTTGGGGTTTACCATAACTGGTATTTCTCTGTAAGCATTTTCTGTTGTTTTTATGTTTAAATCGTAATCTGCGTTCCTTTTATTTAATCGGTTTATACTTCAAAAAAATATTCAGTTATAAAAAAATGAATTAATTCATTTCATTGGCGTAAGAATTATGATATACCCCAGGTATTCGTTTTTGTACCCAGAGTATTTGTTTCTTGTAAGCTGTTCGTTATTAATGTAAATTTAAAAATAAATCGTTCTGTAACTTACGAACTATACACATATTTATGTTTGTAAAAGTGTTTGCATGATATCAATCTTAAAATTTTTCAAAATTACAATAATTTTAAGGGAGAGAGTGCTAGAAATGAGGTAGTAGTCTGGAAATAAAGACCATGTAGTCTATTTTTGGTTTGGAAGAATTGAATTTTCCGCAGTAGCGCAACATTTTATTAAGAAAGGACACTATATAGAAAGATCTCAAATTACTAATTCATCAAGCGAACCTAACGTAACTAAATACGAGAATCTAATGAACCGGCAGCCACCCTATCTAAGAAATTCCCATCTTGAGTAAAATTCTCTGAACGGACAGCCGTTCTAGCGATTATTAGCGAATAGATATGTTTTTGGACGTTAGATTGCAAAAGTTTTACTCATTAGGTATTCGGTTGATAATGACGACCGACGCGTCCTCGAAACACATGTGCCAAATGAATTTAAGTTTTGGTGTGTGGCGTTCTGGAATGTTGCTGTATTTCAGAGTAAGAGGTTGCCTGTTGTAGTTAGAGAAGAAATACAGTTTAAATAATTATTTAGGTACGAATAAACCCCCGCAACAACGCAGTAACTCTTATGTCCATAAGACAGATGACAATCATTGGTTTAGTTTGAGTTAATTACAAAAATGATTCCATTGGATGCAATCTACTTCGCAAAAACTGAGACCAAGCAAGGACACAATAAACTTAAAATTTGCTTCGATAAAGCACGATTTTATCAAGAAATATGTGCAAAGTGGCCTATCAGCACAAATAGATGTTTTCCCGAAGGTCACCGAGATATACCAGGTGTATGTATGAGTTTTTTCCGGTTTTTGTCTCAGAATTAATTCTTTTTTGCATTGATAATATTGGCTTCTACATATGTTGCCCATTTTTAAAGTAATTGATGAAACTGGTAGTCTTTTGCAGCAAACAATTCATCCAGCTATTTTCCAACTTCCTCGAAATTGCTGAAGTGCTGCTATTGATGCGAAGAGGTGATGGCGCCAAGTCCGAGGAGTAGGGCGGGTGCAGAATGATATCCCCTCCAAGCGATTTTAAGGTGTCTATCACTGGTTTTGCTCAGTGAGACTGAGTGAGATTATCGTGCAACAAGATTATTTTTCCATGTCTTCTGACCCATTCTGCTCTTCTTTCGATTTATGCGCGATTTAAATAAATTCTTTGGTGATAGCGTTGTAGATTAACGCTTTCGCTGGGCTTCAATAGTTCATGATACACAATACGGATTTGGTCCCACCAGACACAGAACATGGTCTTCTTGACGAAGCGATTTTGAACGTCACCCGATGAAAAGCACGATTTTGTCCGTTTTAGGTTTTCAAAATAAATTCAATTCGATACAAAAATGATTTCATTTCGTGGTGTTGAAGCAGCACTTTACAAATGACTGATCAAGGTTACTGATCTTCCCCAATGCTTATAAACGTCTGATGATTGCTTCTTGGGATAAACGTAATGTTCTTTTCCAGGCACAACACTCAACTGCATAATGTTCGCTGGCGCCATGTCTTAGTTCAACCGGAAAACTACACCTGGTAGTGTTTGGAATTGTTTTCCAAATTGGAAATACTAGTTCTGGATGGCACTTTAAAGAAAACGATGAGCCAAACAAAAAAATATGATTTTTGCGTCATTAAAGTGACATTTCATTACATTTTATGTAAGTATGTTAACAACAATTTATTGGCGTAATTTTATTTTATCTCCTGATTCTTTAGACATGATGCAAAATATGCTGAAGAATAAAGAATGTGACATATTGGAATTGGAACCTATTTCATCAAAAAAATCTTAAATACGTAAAATACTTGACCAATTGTTTGGTACGAAAATTTGTGAAAAACAATAATGGCGAACACAAACAGACTTATGTGTGGTTTCCTTCCTATTCTGATGCAATATCTTAAGCGTACACATCGATGCAAACACTTTTACAAATCTTAAAAATTCAACCGTCAACTATAATCCCTAAACAAATCAACGAAATGAAAACTTACCGTATCCGCCGGTCGTCGCATAACTACCCCTGTCGAAACCGCCTTGTTGACTTTGGTATCCAGCTCCGCTACTGTAACTCGACTGGCCGTAACCGTCTGTAGCACCGCCGCCTTGCGCGCCGTATCCTGACTGGCCGTACGAATCGCCGGAACCACCGTAACCGCCAGCGCCTGTTTGATACGATTGAGCATAGCTATTACTGTCATATTGTCCACCAGTGCCAGTACCGTAGCCGCCACCCGAGTAGCCACCTTGACCACCTTGGCCGTAAGACTGTCCATACGATTGTGTCTGTCCATATTGTTGTGCTTGATTGTAGCCTTGCCCGCCACCTTGAGCGCCAGCACCAGCCGCTCCGTAATTTTGGCTACAATACAAAAAAAAATTAATAACACGCCGAACAAAAACAAGATACAATTTACTCGTAACCCTGGCCGAATCCATTCGAAGACCCGCTATTTTCAAACCTCGGTCGTTTAGCGCCCGGTCCACCTCCCGGTGGTCCGGATTGTCCTCTTTTCGGCGGTCCACCCGCGCCCATCGGCCCACCGCGACCTCTAGGTATGAATCCTCTACCTCTTTGACCGCCTCTATCGCCGCCCATACGTCCACGATCTCCCGGACCTCCTCGTCCTCTGGGTCCGCCTCTACCTCTAAAACCGCCTGGACCACCTCGTCCCATCGGTCTTTGACCCATCGGTCCACCGCGTGGGCCGCCGTTATCGCCACCGTTCGGTGCTCCTGGGCCACCGCTGCCCGTGCCACCTGGCGGGAATCTACCTCTGGGAGCCCCTCTAGGTCCACCTCTCGGCGCACCGCGTCCTCTCATCATCGGACCGCCACGTCCTGGCGGACCACCACTGTAAAAACTACTGTTAGGAGAAAAATGTTTAATGAAAATGAATACTGTCAAGAAACTGTTCATTTTAATAAAAAATTAAATTGTTAAAAAAATTGTAATGAAAAAAAATTAAATAAGTAGGCGATCCTGCAATATGTATTTTGTAACAGATTATATATTAAAATCTCCTCGAGGATTAGCACAATTTCAATAAACACTTCACAGTAAAGCATACACTTTAAACAAAAATAAACAGCATCTTGGGCTGGTGGATTTTGTTTTTATAAAGTGTATTACTTACACAAATTTAGTCTGCGTATTGAAATCGTGTTCAGGAGGTTGAAAAAATGGTTTACACTCCCTTGTAATCTTTTTAAATGAAAAAGGAGCTTTATTATCGGTTGTCGCCTTGAATTCATTAGAGTTATCAGGTTCTTTTGTATCTTTCAAATCTGAATCTTTTTCAACAGCTTTAACATTAACTTCTTCATTCTCGCTTGCTACCAATACGCTTTCATCTTCCTCTTTGTTCTTCTCACTAGCACCTAGTGCCTCTTCCAATTTCTTCTTTTCGATTCTAATTTTTCCATTGACTGTGTTACGTAATTTTTTATATGCATTATAAATTTCTTTATCTTTCTTTTTCTTGTATAAACTATACAATTTGTCCCTTTTTCGGGACAATTCAGTCTCTTCAGTCCTCCAAATTGGAGGATTATTATGGTCCTTCTTTCTTTTAATACGTTTTTTCTTCAGTTTATTCGAGTCTTTTAAAGAAGGAATTACATTTTTGTTAGATTGAGTGTCACTTGCACCTGTTAGTTCTTTAAAACTAGGATCTTTATCGGGAAATTGTGATTGAAGATCTGACAATTCTGTATCAAATTTTGTTTCGTTGCCAGGCGATTCACTGGAATTGTTTTTAACACAATTTTACTTCCCACATAAAAATTATCAATCTCCTACATTCAACATTTTCCCATTACTTATCGAATTACAAGTTTGTGTTGTAAAAAGTATAAAGAAAGCTTACCGTCCACCACGCATAAAACCGCCTCCGCGGCCCCTCATCGGAAGTCCACCAGATCCTCCTCTTCCACCGCCACCGCGACCTCCTGATGGTCCTCTATCGCCACCGCCACCGCCGCCACCACCGGTACCAGCACCGCCTCCCGATCCACCACCCGGAGTAGTATTTGGTCTTTGTTGTGGTGGATTTGGATTAGCGGCAGGTGCAGCTGGAGCGGGTTCAGACATTTCTGCAGAAATAACAGAGTTTATTGACCTTGGCAAAGACGCCAATTGATTTTTGCAAAATTCGATAACGCTGACGTTATAGGACATATACAAATATATTTATAATGAAATAGATTACGTTCGCCGTTATCTAATACGAACTATTAGGCGATAAATCGCAATTGATAAATTTCAAACGAGACAAACAAAGGAATTAGACGTACCGGCATGCGCCCGTGATTTTTAATTTAGTTATTATGGTAAATTAGTGCGCAATTTTGGTTGTAAAAATTATAAATGTCGACAAAATTTAAAAGAGAATAATACTTACTTTAAAATTGCACTTAATCACTACGATAAAATAAGTATTAAACACAAAACTCGGACGCACTACTAATCAAATTGAAGGAATATTCAAAATGGACGAGCGAAGAGAAAACGGCGTCGGTTTCTGCGAGAAACGAGGTGGAGGTCCAATGCGCTTGCGCAATTGCAATAATCGATTACAACGCCCTCTACCTAACCTATTTCCTGTTAATTTGGCGGGAACAATTAAAAAACAATTCAATATTATACTATATTAAGTTATTAAAAATTATATAAATATACACACCATAATACTAATAATATAACACAATTGGAATGTCTCTTATTAAAGCAAATAAACAATCACTAATACAATAACAATTAGAGTCACAAGCATTCCACCAAATAGAATTATTTTATCTTGCGCGACTCTTCGATCAATCAATCTCATCGTATGCGTGCTAAGTCCTAAAGTATTTGCCATATCAACGATCCTTCTATGTGCTCCTTTTAAAGTAAATCGTTGGGAACGTAAGCTTTCCAATGCGTTAGTTCCAGTTGATAGCATCTCATCGACACCTTGATGAACCCTGTGCATTGCATCGCTGTGTTGCATCGCATAATCTATATCTAAAGTAGTAGCATCTGGATTAGGTGTAAATCGTCTATTTAACAACTGTTCACGTTCTAACCGTGCAATTTCTTGTCTTTTACGTTTCTGCTGCTCGGAGAATAAAGCTGCTTGTAAGTGTTTATTATCATACTTTAATTGATCACATCTCATTTTAGCGTAAGGGCGTTGCGCTATTTGTACTTTGCTTACCATCAAGTCCAACTTCTCGCAATTACTTAAATGGAAAAATTAGTCTGATTTTATCTCCTAATTAACATATTAACAAGCTTACCTATTAATAAGATTAATCTCATCTTGAATTTGTTGTTCGATTTCTTCTACGTTAGGTGCACTGCGAAGGACTTTAAATCGTTCCTGAGTTTGTTGAATAAGCGAATTTGTTTGATGATATAAAGCGTCCATTACATACTTCGAATATGATATAAATGACAATATTAAATGAATTTGTCTGAGATTAATTTATGAAAATATTAAAAGTAATAATAAAGGAGTCCGTTATTGGAATTTGGAATAAGAAATGTAGTATGACGTGTAAATATATGTCAAATAAATTTTGAGGTTATATTGTTTAAAATTTGAACTGTCAAATTCGGATGTGAGGATCACACATATACATATGTTGTAGCAAGTTTTGAAAGCGATATGAATTATTGAAGTACTTGCTTTAAATTGTATAATTATGTTGTAATGTTTCTACAAAATAATTTTTAAAACTCATTTTATTCTGGTTTAAAAGTTTTGTGTTAGTTACACCAATCCCTTACAGATGTCGCAAGCAGTCGCAAGTTGTTATATGTAAAATGAATTTCTTTGACATATCTCTGACAATATAACCTCAAAGAATGCATCATGTTTACAATAACAAATATTACAAACGAATCTAATTAATTAAACATGTAATTCATTTATTTCACATGTAATAGTATATAACAAAATTTGTCGTAATATCGCTACCATAGATCTGATAAATTTTATTTATTTATATAGGTTAATGTTAAAAAGTCTCCTTCGAAGAATTTCTATTTTACACATTCCTGCCATGGCGAAGAGTAAATACGAATATGTTAAACAATTCGAATCTGATGATAAGTTACTACCAAACTGTTGGCTTGTCGTTCGGATAGATGGGAAAGGATTTAACAAGTTTTCTAAGAAGCATAAATTTGAGAAACCAAACGACCGGCGAGCTTTATTTTTAATGAATAGAGCAGCTGTAAGTGTGATGGAAGAATTTAAAGATATTATTCTTGCTTACGGGCAAAGTGACGAATACTCTTTTGTGTTTCGTAAAGATACTGATTTATATAATAGGAGGGCTTCGAAAATAACCACCTGTTTATGCAGTTTATTTTCATCATCGTATGTGTTTTATTGGCCCAAAGCAATGGAAGGTGTAAAATTACAATACCCACCAGCGTTCGATGCACGCGCAATATTATATCCTACAGATGATAGTTTCCGTGATTATTTGATATGGCGGCAAGTCGATTGTCATATTAACAATTTGTATAACACAACATTTTGGGCATTAGTACAAAAGGGGGGTTTATCTAACGATGAGGTAAGCAATTGAGATAATACAATATTTACATTAATTTTATCAATTTAGGCAGAAAAACGATTAAAAGGCACTGTTTCATCAGATAAAAATGAAATATTATTTAGTGCGTTTGGTGTAAACTACAATGATGAACTTCCGATGTATAAGAAAGGGACAATTTTGTTACGTAAAAGGCTCACAGACTTACGTTCTAATAAAAGTAAAGTGGTCATAATACCGATTCATCAAGATTTTATAAAAGAAGCTTTCTGGGAAGAGAATCCTGAAATACTGGGTATGTTAAAACCAGGTACTTGTACTTGGCCGGTCGATAAAGAATTGCCGGATTTAGTATTAGAACAATATCATTTTAAAGATAAGGAAATTAAAGCGAGCTGATATATGGTATAAATTTAGTTTTTTTTTTAAATCCATATCCTCTGCGTCTTATATATATATAACCTGTACCCAGTTACCATATAATGGTGTAGGGTGGTCCTCTGCGTCTTATAATAAAGTAAATGCACAAACTCAACTAAACAAATACTAATATTTATTTAATTTTATTTACGAATTATAATATTTTTGTAATTCTTCATCTTGAGGTTTCAATATAACTTTATCCTTCAAATTAACAACCCATCCAGGGTGCAAACCATAAAAAATCTGCCTGGGGTCCTTCCTCTCCACCAGCATTTCATAATTCTTATCCTCTTCCAGATTAGGTAGCACGTACCCATACTTTTGTGAAAGAACCAAACGTTCATATGATACTTTCTCTGGATCTGCTAAATACCCCCTCGAAACTGGATCAGAATAATACTCAATGATATCTTGCGGTGGAATTTTCCTTGGTGGGATAGGTATACCTGTTGATATTAAAGAAAATTATATTTTATAATTAATCGATATTTTTACAGTTTCACCTCGGTAAAAGAATTTTTCCGGATTAACCATTGCTTGTAAACTATGTTGATCGTAATAAGCCATTGTAATGACCCCTCCCATCCTTTCAATAGCTGCTATAACAGTTTCGCTTGCCCATTGCACCTCTAGATTCACTTTTGCTTTGAAAATGTCTGCGCCTTCGTCAGTTAATTGTACACCGAATTGATGTTCGCTAGGTGATATACGAAATATACCAGTGTTAAATAAAGCTACTAAGTCTATTGGTTTTGTTGTGTCTATTCGATTAGTATCGATCATTGTTTGTAACGTTAGCAACGATAACGGTGGATACTGGCGTTTCATACTATAAAAAAAAAATTAAACATGTAAACCTATCAATGCTATTAACACTTACTGTTGACCTCTATAATACGGCTCCATAGGAAAACGTAGATAGAAGGGATTATTACCAGTTTCATACCCAACACGGGTATAATTCTGTCTTTGTAACGAACCCTTATTACCCGCACCATGTTTATCACCTCCGTGTTGTCCCCTACCTCTTCGTTTTTGCTGAAATTAACTCAATTAACACGAAAGTTTTGTAGATTAAACTCAGAATTATACTTTTCTTGCGCCCGGAGCATCTCGGAGATTACTTAAGCAAACTCTTGGCAGACCTCTTAAAAGAGTCAGTGCCTTTTCAGTTATATTTCCGGACATTTTGTCGATAAATCCGTCGAATTGTACTTCAGAATTAAATTTGATTCGTAGTTTAAATCGATAAATATCTGAAATTAACCTCAAAATCTTGACACATTTAAGAGGTCATAGGAATCTTGTTTTTAGTGTTTGTGAGGTTGGTAGTTCATGCCCGGTAATAATTACGAATTTAAATGCTTAGCATAAATTAGAATTTCGAAAAATTGAAAATATATATTTTAATTTATTCATAGTTTGCTGAATAAGAGATCTGTATATGTTTTTCTAAATTATAGTAACGAAAAAATCTTAATTCTCCTTAATCAGGGGGTTTATTGGTGTTTCTTGCTAATTTGAGGTACAAAGATAAGTGTGTTCATTTTTTGTAACACTCGCACCTGTTTGATACATCTGTCGTGTAGCCCCACAGTATGGTCATCTATAAATTATGCACATTCCAAACTGTTCATCTTGCGAGACAATTTTCATTTCTTCAAATTTTCATTGCTTCCAACGTCACCAGGTTTTGCCTAGTTGTAAAAAAAACTGGTGAGGGCGTCCATCTGTCTGCCCCAATTTTCTGCTAAACCAGTTAGCTGGGCTCCGACCAGAGAGTTCACCTGTAGCAAACGCAGTAAATTTAGTATTTAACTTTGGTTTAATTCTTCCATATCTATCGATTTCGGCCAGAATCAGAATGTTTACTGGCGATTGCCTCAAACAAAAATGTGTTGAAGTATTTATTGCGTATCTGGCTGTTAGCCTTCTGAAAATTGGCTTGGTACCGTTCGTGGCGTTTTAGCCAAAATTGGTGATCATGTGTCTTGTTTGGAATAATCAGTACACATTGGGAGTAGAACTATGGTGAATGGCTTTGACATTTGCACACTCCTTCACATTCTTTTCTCTAAGATAGAGTGGAATGTGGTAAAGATTATATTAAATGAGATGATGGGTTGATCAAGCATTTGATTGCTTCTCTTCACTGCAACCAATCAAATCTATTGTGAATACTCATTTTAGTCCCAATTGGTATCTGAAGAGGCTGAAGAGCTTCCTGGAGGCCATAGCTCTGACATTTAACTTCTTTTTAGATTATAAATTATTTTTTGATAATTAGATCAAAGGTGTCAAAGAAATTACTTAGACAATATTTCTGACAGCTGTCAAACAATAGATGAAAAGTGTCAAATTTGACATTTCGTATTTATTAAAGGAATGAATGCAATTATGCAAATTGTATAGTCGCTTCCTAAGAAGAGATGAAAATTTCTCTTTAGTTTAGCATAAATTTGTATTAAATCTGCCTTTGCCTATCAGTAGAAAATATTGTTCTGAGGCTCTAAGGAGGAAAGGAAACAAAGTTGTAATCTTAGAATTAGACATAATATTTAATATAAAAGGTGTACCTACATTGTTGTTTTGCTCTTACAAGATGATTCTCGAAATCTCATTATCAGATTGTGAAATTTAGACATGTCTAATATAAACAGCGCGAAGAATAGATACTAAAAACATGTTTACAAAGTACACGTATAAATGTATTAAGCGAAAAGAATATATGGAACACAGAAAATTATTTTACAAAAGCTGACTCATTCCACGTAGAGCAGAGATTAAAGATATTAATTTCATTAAGATTTTTATATAACAATCAATAAAATATGTTATCACACGTTGATTATTAATACTTTTGAAAGAAGTAGGCTTACAACTTACACCTATCTATCAGTTACAAGAGTCGAATAGATAAACAGAATTATTCGATCCAAAAATGCTCTCCAAATCTTGACATTTGGAATGTTATATCGGAATATATTAAAGCAATTTCATTTACTGTATCTTGAAATGATAAATTACACACAATAAAAGAATCGTTTATATTTATAACGCTACACACACAATAAAATTTCCAATTTACAATAGCGTTCTTTAATTACCGTGGATGGGACCTATGTAATACAAGTTGGTGTTGTTTCTATTACTCCTTTTACCGCTGGAGAGTTTTTCAGTAAAACTTTATGCAATGATTGGGTCTCGTCATTTTTAACATCGAAAGATATAAGAGATCTATTGTTCCCTTTATTTTTTCTTAGCCGTATCGGGCCTGTAAAGAAATAATATAAAAGATTATAATCTTGTCACTTTTAACAATGTTATCAATGTCTGATTATGTTCTTTTTAGAGAATTAATATTGGTAAAGTTGAATTGATCGTAATTTATTTCTTATCTCTGTTATTTTTTTTTATTGTGCAGGTATAATCACTTAAGACTTTTGTTTTGCCATAGCAACATTTTGTAATTGTTTTTCTTTTTATTAATTGTAATTATCGCGCTCAGTCTAAGTACACGTAATGCATTTTGAGGCCACGTTTTTAAGATATCGTCAACGATGACGGCAACGAATGTATGTGCGAACATCACTCTCTTTAAAGATTATCGTTTCAACTCGCACGAGCATTTATATATGTAGGAAAGATATAAGTAGACGATTTAACAATTCATTAAACCTTGACTTTGCAGTTTTTTTTTGCGACAGATTATACGATAGCGCTTATGTAATGTGAGACCACATCTAGTCCAAACTAGAGTATTACCTTTTGATGTTTTATCGATGGACAGGTCAAATTATGAACGTTGAATCGAATTTTATGTTATATTAAGTAAGTGGCGAAGATT
>ML218876.1:0-25979 GCA_004785975.1 Popillia japonica
AATAAGCAAGAGAGTGACTCTCTTCCACACAGCCCTCTCACTCCACCAATCCATCCTAGCGGGTGCTTTCGCCCTTTTTCTTCTTATTGCCTCATCGCCTTCACCACCTTCTCAGGAGTTCCCCACCTCCAGCACTCCACTGAGCGGTTAAACTTCCCTCTCTCGTCATCGGTTTCCTCTTGGCCAGAGGATTACCATCGCATTTAAATAAATACATAAATATTACATCGCCGAATTGTGTATAATTAAATTCCGGAGCCGCAGAATCCGCTTTTCGGAATGCTAATTTCTTACTGATTGTAATGGATGTTCGCCTCCGTACTCGAACACAAGGGAAGCTTTTGTTGTGCTCACGAACACCCACCACGCCCGGGCCCGTTCAGAATGTGTATAACTGCGCTTTTACGGTTTCGTAGTGGTCCTTTTTGCGCGCTTACTGCGCGTACACCATCCTGTTATTCAATTCGAAATTGAAATTTTATCTCTCTCGCTGTTTCATTTTAAATTTATCGTAAATACGATGGCGGATACGAAAGAACAATAGCGTTAAGGTACACCCTTAACGCTTAAGTTCAAACACAATAAAACGCAGGATAATCGCGCGTTGCATTTGTTTCAGATGCAGTTTTGCGTGATTTGATACAGTTGTGGAGGATGTGAAACGTTACGCCCGTACAGTGATTGCGTAGCGAATACGAAACGCCTGCTTATTATAACTGCCTACAATAAAGACGATATTTAAGAAATAGTACACGAATATTACATATTTCATGGAGGGCGCGCGTTCGGCGAACACCACTCAACAATCAAGAGGAAGTATAATAACGCCTTACCATGTAAATCGGTTCATTAGCAGGAATACAATCTCTTTAAATTGCATCGCCACGTTGTACGTTGAATTGCTCTCGTTTTTAAACGTTCGTGTTATGCGCGCTTTATTAACGCCGGAGAAGTGCTATATGTTCTCCTCAATATCTCTTAAAGTTTACGATGCCGCAAGAATGTCATATGAGATCGTTGCCGCCGTCACGAACGTTTCAGCCAGCTTTTTATGGATAATTTCGAATGGAACATCGGTATGGTTGCATATCGTTTCGAGTTTTACGTAAAAATGTTTTAAGGTCTTGGACGACTGAAAATGTATTATATTTACAAAATGATAATCATAAGAGAAAAAAGCCTACTCTGCTTTCTCATGTAAATCTAGAAACCCGAAAAATATCGCGATGGGACTACGATTGCTTAATATTCTCAAAAGGAAGGCTGTCGATTTCCCACTGCAGTTGCAGGACCTCAATTACATTAACTATCATTGTGTTAATTCAATTCCAAACTCTTCTATCACAACAGGAACTTGTGGTGCCAAATCCAAAGTGTGCTAATCCTCAGTTAGCGCCCAACTTGAGGCCTATAAGTCTACTGTCGGTTCTGTCGAAAATATTTAAGAAAGTAATAAATCAACAATTAATCGAGCACGTGAATAGGTACGATATATTGCCCATTTACCAATCTGGATTTAGATCCGTCACAGTTGTGAGACAGCCTTGCTAAAGGTCACTGATGATTTGATTGCTGTGTCTGACAAGGGATATGCTTCCGTTTCGATCCTGTTGGATTTTACTTAAGCCTTTGACACAGTTGATGATGAAGCTGCTTTTATCTATTTTTCGTTATATCTAATGCACTTAACTTGCTAAGTAGTTTTTTTGCGTGGCAGATCACAGGTGGTGAAGATAAATAATCAATAATCTACTAAGTCGGCCTTGATGTCTGGGGTGTATAATATGTATGTATGTATTTTAATATTATTTAATATTATTTATATTTATATCAGTTAGTTGTCAGAAAGAATTGTGTTTGCATCCGAGTTGTGTAATAAAGTTGTTAATACCAGCTTGTGTGGTTATTTAAATGCTTAATTGATATACCTGCTTGACGGTATATTATACATGGTGTCAGGTTACTAGAAGCACCAAGTCGTAATAATGGAATCTCTGTTCAAAGCTCCGGAACCCTTGTCGCTAGATGGAAATATTTCCGAGAATTGGGAAAGATTTCAACAAAAATTTGATTTGTTCCTTACGGCTACAGATTTATCCTCACAACCAGAGAAGAAGCAGATTGCAGTATTTTTGAACCGGATTGGCGATGATGGTTTGGAATTATTTAACTCATTTACGTTAACTGACCTTGAAAGCCGAAGTCTTGATCAAATTAAAAGAAAATTTCAAGAATACTGTTCACCTAAGAAGAATGTTATATTTGAAAGATATAAATTCAATAGCATTATACAAAATGAAGGGCAAACATTTGATAACTTCGTAACAGAGCTACGAAAAGGTACTAAAACGACACAATATTCAGAAGCCGATGATATGATTAGGGATCGCATTGTCATGGGAATTAGCGATAAGATAGTTCAAGAAAGATTACTGAGAGAAGCGGACTTAACTTTAAATAAAGCTATTGACATCTGTAGAGCGTCTGAAGCTAGTAAATCGCAATCCAAAGCATTACAAAGTGATTCAGTGGTGAATGCTGTAAAACCCAAGTGCAATAAGTGGAAAGATGGCAAGCAATTGTGTAAATATTGCGGTTATACGCATAATAGGAGTGATAAATGTCCGGCTTATGGAAAAACGTGTGCAAAATGTCAGAGAAGAAACCATTTTGCTAATGTATGTATGAAAAGCGAAGTGTCAAGAAATAAGAAGAACGACAAAATAACGGAAAAGAATAAGAAGAGAAAAAACAAGAACAGGGGAGTGCATGAAGTAGCAGCTGAAGAAAGTGATAATGAAACTGATAATGAACTGTATGTGGATTCTGTAAAAGCAATCTGTTCTGTAAACAGCAAGACCGTTAGTAATGAAACGGTATGGACACAAGAGGTAATTATCAACGGACGAAATGTGTTATTCAAATTGGACACAGGGGCTGAAGTAAGTGTGTTACCACTTCGTATTTTGAAAAAAATTCAATCGAATTGCAAGCTATATAAAACTTGTATTACTTTAGTGTCATATGGTAGCAATGATTTCAAAATTAATACTTTAGGAGAGGTAAAATTTACTTGTAGAGTTAATAATGTTAAAGCTTTGCTTTCTTTTATTGTTGTGGACACCAAAGGCCAATTACCTTTGCTAGGGTTACAAGGTTGCATGGCATTAAATTTAATAAAAAGATTAGCTGGTTTGTCTGTTAAATTTCATGCGCTTGACGACCTTATAAAATCCTATCCCACTGTATACCAAGGTTTAGGAGCATTCCCGATAGAACACAAGATTACGTTGAAAGACGATGCCATTCCATATGTACAGCGACCAAGAAGAATTCCCCAAAGCCTTCATGATAAGTTAAAGAACAAGTTGAATGAGTTAGAACTGATAGGAGTCATACGAAAAGTAGATAAACCAACGGCTTGGCTGAACCCACTCGTCCTAGTGGAAAAGAAGAATGGTGACTTAAGGGTATGTTTAGACCCCAAATATTTAAATCAGGCTATACAACGTGAGTATTTTCCGATACCTACCTCTGAAGAAATTACTCACAAATTAAGTGGTAAAGAATTCTTCACAGTTCTCGATATGAAAGATGGATATTTTCACGTGAAACTAGACAATACCAGTGCAGACTATTGTACATTTAGCACGCCGTTTGGCAGGTACCAATTTTGTCGGCTACCATTTGGTATTTGTTCAGCACCTGAAGTCTTCCAGAAAAGAAACTTTGAAATATTTGGTGATATAGAAGGTGTAGGAGTTTACTTCGACGATATTATTATAACGGGCTCAAACGAAATTGAGCATGACAACAATTTAAGAATAGTATTGGAAAGAGCATTAAAATATAACATTAAGTTCAACAAATCGAAAATTCAATTCAAATCTAAATCTGTCAAATTTATGGGCCAAATATTTTCAAAAGCTGGAGTTGAACTTAATCAGAATTATGTAAATGCTTTAATAAACATGCCAATTCCTAAAGATAAGACAGATCTATTAAGATTGTTAGGTATGGCTAAATTTTTAGGCAAATTTGTTCCGAACATGTCAAAAATAACAGCGCCTCTAAGACTGTTAACGCGACAAGACACAAATTGGCATTGGGTGCCCGAACATGACAAAGCTTTAGTTAAATTAAAACATCTATTAACAACCGCACCCGTGTTATCGTTTTTCAATTCAACGAAACCAATCGTGATAGAAACTGATGTATCCAAAGACGGTTTAGGAGCCTGCCTTTTGCAGGATGGTCATCCAATTGCATTCGGATCTAGAAGCCTAAATTCAACGGAGCAAAAGTATGCGCAAATAGAGGAGGAAATGTTAGCTATTGTATTTTCGGTACAAAAGTTTCACTATTTTATTTATGGACTAGATACTAACATAAACACAGACCACAAGCCCTTAGAATCAATCTTCAAGAAAGACTTAGCTTCAATAACTCCTAGGTTACAAAGAATGAGATTACGACTGTTAAATTATAAACTAAATGTAACATACAAGCCGGGAAAATATTTATATATTGCAGATACACTATCAAGAGCATTTTTATCAGATCAAGGTTTAAAATCAGATATAGAGTTTGAATATGCCATACATGCCTTAACAAAATATTTACCGGTATCAGAACAACGAAAATCACAATTTAAGAAGGAAATTCAAAATGACTACCAGTTAAAATTAGTTAAGACTTTTTGCGAACGTGGTTGGCCAGCAAATCAACATCAAATTCCTGATTGTGTGAAACACTTCGCAAAAATAAAGAATGAAGTAGTGATCGTAGATGAACTACTCTTTTTTGGTAATAAATTGATCGTACCATTATCTTTGCGTCCCGAGATGTTGAGTCTTCTTCATGAAGGCCATATAGGCATAGAAAAGACAAAAATGAGAGCGCGTAATATTTTCTACTGGCCTGGATTAAGCACAGATATTGAACTTTTTATTAAAAAATGTAAAACATGCGAAAAGACAGCCAGGAAAAATCATAAGGAAAAATTATTACCGCATCCAATACCGCAGAGACCATGGGAAAGGTTAGGAGTGGACATATTTACTTATGCAAATATAAGTTATTTAGTAGTCTACGATGCCTACTCTAATTGGTTAGAGTTATTAAGATTAAAAGATAAATCTGCTGAAACAGCAATTCATACATTAAAGACCATTTTTTGCTAGATTTGGGTCTCCTGATATTATAACGTGTGATAACGTTCCATTTGATAGCTCAAAATTTAAAGAATTTGGAAACCAATGGAATTTCAAAGTTATCACAAGAAGCCCAAATTATCCGAGATCCAACGGCCTCGCGGAAAAAGGAGTAAGTATAAGTAAGAACTTGTTGAAAAAGGCAGCACAAGAAGGGAGTGATGTGTATTCGGCGTTGTTGCAATATCGTAATTCTCCTTTAAAGCATATAGGCTACTCTCCTACTCTCCATCACAACTATTGATGAGCCGTATATGCAAGACCAAAGTACCAATATTGTCTGACTTGCTAAGTCCTGAATTATGTAGTAACGTGCAAGAGAAACTAAAGTTAAGACAACATATCAACAAAACATATTTTGATAAATCCGCCAGAGACTTAAAACCTTTAGAATCTACAACTAACGTTACGACGTACAACCATCTGAATAAGCAATGGGAAGCAGGAAAAATAATAGGACAACATCCCAGCCCTAGGTCATACATGATCAAGGACGGAAGCGGCAAGATATTAAGACGGAACAGAATTGATATTAGACAATCCTTAAACGAATGTCAAAATAATTGCAAAAATTTATATCTTCCTAGTGACTCAGGAAGTAGTGATAATGTAGATAATGACCATGTAACACCTGTAGAACATTCTACTGAATCAACAAACAAATGTGCTACTAATGTTTCCAATAACTCTGAACAGTGTATTCGAACCAGATCAGGGCGTTTGGTTAAAAAATCTGATCGTCTAAACTTATAAGGGGAGATGTATAATATGTATGTATGTATTTTAAAGATCATAGTTTGTATTGACATTGAAAAAACAGACATATCAGTTAGTTGTCAGAAAGAATTGTGTTTGCATCCGAGTTGTGTGATGAAGTTGTTAATACCAGCTTGTGTGGTTATTTAAATGCTTAATTGATATACCTGCTTGACGGTATATTATACATGGGGTGCCGCAGGAGTCTGTTTTGGGCCCGCTGTTTTTCTCAGTGTATACTTGTACCCTATTGGAACAAGTAAAGTATTGTAAGATTCACATGTATGCTGACGATACGCAACTATACTACTGTTTCCGTAAAGAATTCTATATATCTTTCCATTGTTCATAGTCTTTACTTTTATTTCAAATACATCCTGTATAACGCTATACCCCACTCGTTTAAAGAAAGTCGCCCGCCATGTTTGAAAAATGTTTGCGTCAATTGATATTTGATAGACAAATAGTTGGAGTTTGTTTTGTTTAATTCTGTATAATTGCTGAATCTTGTATAATTTCGTATAGATATATGGTTTAATTTTTTAGTTGTAGAGATTTTTTTCATCACAGAATATTAACTTAGTATACGCACATAATTTGATTGCATCTGTTTTTTTTTATTATACAAGGATACGTTGAAGAATGGTAAGAGTTTATATACTCTGACATATTTTTATGTACGTGGAGAATTGTAAGTGGATGAAATAAATAAATTAATTAATAAATAAATAAATAATAAACCCTCACAGAAATTGCTAGCAATTTTGAAACTAGTGTAGCACTAATTGCGGCAATGAAGGAACTGCTGGATATGTCATTTTAGTGTTTTTCCTTAGAGGTACAGGAATTAGAAACTTATTTACATTGATACAATAGAACAAAACCTTCTCTTTCACTAATATCGAAAGGAAATATGATATTCAGGTAAAAGCATTACGATTATTGGTGGACAGTTCTATTGAAGCAACCATTCAGCCGCAGGACTATGAATCTGTATCCAACTAGAGTGAATCTGATGCAGATTACAAGCACTGCAATCTCAAAAAGTGCTTGGTAAGCCTGAGCATCCTATCTGATTCTGTTTGTTGTACGAGATTAGAAAACCATAGAAACAAAATCCAAGCAGGTTATGCATCTGTGAGGATCTTCAATGTACTTCAGTATGTACTTAAGTATGGGAAAATATTTTAATTAATTGTTTAGAAGCAATTCCATTTCCTTATCTGATTTTTGTCCATTTTTGACTGATCACTTCGCTAGAGCAGAATGGTTAGTAGAAGCAATCATTAAAAAAGAGGCATATATGTATTCCTCCAAACCTATTGAGTTAGAGAGTATGCTTTTGATGCAAATGTCAATGTCGAAGTACCAAATCTTTCTTTGTAGCCCCTATTATGGAAGTTTGGCAAAGCTTCTTATTTGTTTAGAGGTTAAACATAATAACACAAAACCATCAGTGTTTAACATAAAACGTAGTTCAACGTCAAACGTAGCTGTCATTATTGTACCCATTTTTTTCCTCCAACCTTTGGTAGGTATATAATCAACGGGAAGAAATAGTTAGTTAGACAAAATATTTCTTGTTGGGATATTGGTAAGATTCTGATAAAATCCATTACCTTCACCAGATTTTTCGAAAATTTATTATCCCCCTCATATCCTTCATGATCAAAATACGAGATGTGGCACAATGTAACGGTTTCCGTCCTAAACATGTCAAATTCTATTATTTCTTGTTACTACCTATATGTTTGCAAAAAATAATTAAACATTTTTCTCTTTTTTTTATCCAAACTATTTACCTTCAAATGGATTATTTTGTCAAGAAATCTTAAATATTGTATTTTTTTGGTATTCTATCTCAAAATGGCTTAGAGTGAAAAAGTGTAGTCCATTTTCATTGGTTTTATTTGTTCTTAGAGCTCCCTTTGAATATTCTGCGTCCTGCTGACATCAGCCCTTTTGAGCTGACAAATCAGGTTTAATTTGCAATTGGAACCAATCTTGCAATGCAATTGGAAGCAGCAACCCCAAATTTTGAATGCAAGTCGAAGTTGGTGTATTCGCAAACGATTTCAGTTGTTATCATCAATTAGAATTGGAAACCTACAACCTGGAACAATAGGTCTAACATACCTATCAGGTTTGAAAGTTTCAGGTAGGTACTATTACTCACCTGAAGTATTACCCGGTGAACTAATATTGCAACTTTTGCTTTAACATTTTTTTGCGTTTGCAAATATGTTTTCTAACATTTATTACAGCATTACCTTATTGTAGTAATATTTCGATTTTAATGGTTTTCCAACATCAAATAGTGGCCAGCCTGAGGAACCAATCCTAACGAGACATGCCGCAATACTACTACCAGGACACCAGTCCCTCTTTTGTTGTCTGCCACTAAAAGTGAATAGCTTCAATTACTATTACCATAGAGTTTATAGTAAGATTTCTACATTATTAGCATCTCCAATTTTTTTCAGACAAAAATTGACTTCGTCAAAAATGTATCTAAAACTTTCAGGACTTGTTGATTGAAAAAAGTTCGGATCGGATTACTGAAATTATGTTGAAGCAGAGTATTCTTCAGTTTGACGTGAATTTTCTTAAACAGTTACCCAAACCAAAACTTTTGCCACGCATTCGGACCTCATCAGCCTACGTGCTACTGCCGAAGCCTGCACCAGGGACCTGACTGGACCTCTTTTCGGTTTGCTCGTCGAACTGGACTCTGCCATCACATACTGGCTGGATGTGGTGTTTCTAGCCACCCGCCGGAAGTTACCCAACACTTTTTTATTCTGTTCGCAGCCTACACCCCCACCACCAGTAGCTTTCAAGAAAGCTCAGGACCTCTACCATCGGGATTCCACCCTGCTGGCAGAGAAGATTGTCACCCGCCAACTCCGCCTCGAGGAAGAAGTGGTTCCTGTCTTCAGTGATGTCAAGACGCTCTATGAGGGTATCTTTAGTGCCTGTTCACCAACTAATATCGAACCGATCGATGACCCGAAAGCCTCTGACCTCGTCTACCACCCTATCCGGAAGGATAAAATCATCTCACTCGCGAAGAACTGGTCCAACTCATCATAAGGACACGATCGCATCCTTATTCAGCAGGTCGAGCGCTATCCAACTAACTATGTTCAACATCATTCTGTATCACAGCCAATTTTTTTTAACTAACGTCCACACATCGGATCTGGTGCAGGAAAGAGTCCAGCCTACTTTTTCCAAAGAAAATTGTCCTCAAAAAATTAACTAGAAAAGTTTCAAATCAAGTTTGCACCCCTATCAGTAATACAACATTTCAACAATGATTATCTTACACCTTGTAACATGTAACATACGAAAATTTTATCATTCTCGTTACTGTACACAATCAACTATAAACGGGTGAATTTTTGAGCCAGGAGTGGGGCCGCATTGCATAATTGAATTCAGGAGAGCTCTAGCGACTCACTTTTACGAGTACGTTTATGACGTCGTTACCAGGCCACGTTATTGTCGACTTTATGCTCGCGCTTTATGCTCCCGTACAAATCAAATTCTTTGTTTTGCGCGCCTAGTCCTGTGCGTGGGGTGCTAGTTATTCGAACTCTATTCAAATTTCTCTCTACTACCAAAAAAGTGGCTCAGTTTTGAATCATAAACTACCCGGTTTTAAGTTTTATTCTTATACTTTTAAACACTGTTTCAAACGATTTATTTCGTTTCAAAAAGTAGTTATATTTCTTTACCAATGTTTAGATTTTTCTTCTTGTAATGCAGCAGATGAGAGTACCTGAGAGGAATACAAAAGAAAGAAAGCTTACTACTCGACTAGACTTTCTAAAATTTATTTCAATCGTTGCCATTTTATCTAAGTCGCAGAACTCTCCGTGTCATCAAGTATTCCTTCTATTGTTTTGCTGCTCACAGACAACAATCACGATCTCCCCAGACAACAATTAAACATTAAATATTTTTCACGAATAGCTTCGACATTCGTCGCCGCGAAAGAAAATAATCACCGACAACAACGTCAAAGCCGTCGGGCGAAGATGCACTCCCCAGCATGTAGCAACAATCAAATAGTGATCTTTCTGCATAAAGTGACGATACTCCGACAGATACACGAACGACCTAAACCTCTATTCGAGCGGTTAATTCTCCAATAAACGAAACAAGGCACGTATCCTACAAAGCTATTCGGACGACATCCCATCATCATCGTAACACCAATTAAAAAGCAGAAGAGATCAAGGAGCTAAGGATGAAATAAAGAAAAACAAAAGAGGTGCATAGTACTGCATAGCAGACGGACTGTGGCGTCAGCAGCCATCTTGAACTCCGACGACCAGACTTGTTAACATCACGACGATATTTTTCCTTTTTTTTTAGTTCATTTTCCGCTTGGCTGTAACGGAGAACAGGTTACGTACATAAGGTAGCCGTAGGTGTGGTTTATATTCCGACAAGCTCCACCTCTTCTTTTATAACATGGGTATATCGAAGAACAAACGCGAACACAGGGAGAGGTTATAAGAACAGGTAAATCGAACATTTGTTAGGACTGTACTCGTATAATGAATCCTACATGAGCTTTCAAGTCGATGTAAAAGGTGGAAATCTATCCACCGGGGAGGATAGAGAGCTACTTTGCAACCGTACACCTTACATGTAACTTTATCTTCGTTTACAATGCTCGGTTTTGCATATCTATGTATGTGTCCATACGTATGCGCTTTGTGTAATGTTCGTCCTTGCATGAGTGTACTATTGTGTCATCAGGAAAAGTTTCGAATTATTTGCTACTATATTACGACATACTTAGACATTCAGTAACTACTGGAATAGTACACCCCATTAAGTGGCAATTTTTATTTAAATTTATATTTTGGGAGCATAAAGGCAGAATGAAGCAAAATAAATATGATTAGTTGGGAAAATGTTGAAATGACTTTTTCAAAATATAAATCTTAAGTTAATGGCAGCAAAATTTCAACCCTGCCAAAAAGTATAACTGGTAAATCAGTAGCATCAGCTATCAAATGTTTATAAAAGCTTCTTGCTAGTGGTAGTGTAACATTGAAAACACAACCCTTTCACCAATACTTTCACCTAAGGCTGGTAATGGAAAATCACTTACAAGCGATGCAAGAGGCGTTTCCACCTGGACCACACTACATCTTTTGATGACATTAAACTAAATAAAAAAATTAGATCAGATGTTCTTTTCGTTGGTTAAAGCTTGAAAACTTATTAGTTCTGTCCACAAAATTTAACATATTCAGTTTTAATTTGAAATATATCAGAAGTTTGCCGAGAGAATAAATTTTTGATGAAAAATGTGCATGTCTTTTTGAGAGCTTCAGAAAAAGGCTTTTCGTTCTCAAGCTGTTCCCGAATACAACAATAAAGCACACTAGATTTCGCCCGTTTATCTATTAGTCTAATTGCTTCCACTTGTCTTTTGTGATTGATTCTTACCCTAAAGTAAACGAAGAGGATGATGGAAACGAAAAGGACTTGAGATTATAAAAAATATCTTGACCATAACTGGTCCATGCAGAGGCAACAATATTGTTCTTTATGTTGCTTTTGCGGGTTGTTCTCGATTTTTTAGAATTTGGCCAATATAACAGCGACCATAGTTTTTACAGAAAATGCTCTAACCAACATTAATCTTATCAAACAATTAGTATTCTCTACAGTAGTAGAATAAAAGAATTCAATTTTTTATGATAAAAAGTGCAATTTTGATAGTTAGTTAGAAAGTAACTTAGTAAGATTATTGGTCAATCTTCTTTATTTTTTAATTTTTTCTTGGGTAAAATTAAGCTTGGGAATGAATAACAACTTTACTTGATAACTAAGAATTAAATTTCTTCTGAATACTAAAAATATTATTTGCACAGTTCAGGTTAATGGTGTTGTTTCAATGTAAAGTTTCACATTTCGTGGATCTATGCTGCAAAACACTATTTTACCAACAAAATACCAACCTCCCATCAGGATACAGCCAACGCATTTCAAGATCCTGTACTCAGCATGTAAGGGGTGGCTTATATCGATTTAAAACAAGGCATGGCATTCAAAGACTTAAGAGTTTGTAGGGGAGATGCGATCCTACATTGATTCAGCCATTTCTGAAAAAAAAAATACGGAAAAAAATGAACGAATTTGGAAGCGGCTACCAGATTAGTACCAGATTAGTACACATCAAAGAAACCTCAAAGGGCAGGGCGGCAAAGCTTCCAAGAGAGAATAACTTTTCTCGCTTGTGCCAATGGTGTGGTACTTATAAACTGATGGCTATTGGGAAAGCTAAATATTCTAGAGAATTGAGTACCATTCAACGAAGAATGCGCGTTATTCGTTGAATGGTTTCATACATTTTTTGTCAAAAAGGGAAAAAAATTTCGAAAAGAGAACAATCTTACTGGAAAGGCGCTGTCATTAATCGATAATGCTCCCAGTCACGTTTCACAGGCGCCATTGAGAACCGATGGCGGTGAAATTATAATAATGTTTGTGCTACTTTAGCCAACGAATCAAAACGCCAAAACCTTCATCATCGAAAATATCTTTTGGTGCACATTCTGGCTGTCGACGATGGCATTTCAAATTCCCTTAATGATGTTACTTTAGTCTCTCGCTCTTGAGAGAATGTGTTCTTCTGATAATCATCAGCATTATGAAACTGAACTGAACGAATGGATTAACGGAGATGACGACCTTTTATCTCTACATAGCGATGATAGTGATTCATATGATGAAACAGATGAACCAAAATGGAACATTAAGAAAAAAACAGCAGTTTTTAGACTTGTATAAAATGGAATGAGGAAAATGGAGCTGAATTAGGAGTTATAACTTGTGCATTATGTACTAATGTACCTACCTACTTTTTTCCTGGAAATCTATTTACGTATTTTTTTTTTATTTTGACAGATTCTATAAACGTTTAATAGTCTAAAACACAATTTTTTAATTATTTTAATAATAACTCAGTAATCCCAATTTTCCGAAAAATCCAAATCGTCCTCGTCTTTAATTAATTCGGACTACTAACTCTATGTATTTAGGTTAACGGTTTTCAAGACTTTCATATTTTTGATTCAAATGTATAAAAATGACGCATACTAAACGATACAACATCTTCCTAACTGTAGACGTTGTTTTGGCCTTCTTTGGATGATTTGATTTACCGTATACTGTTCACCGTTTTGATAGTGTTATAGTCTCTAGACTGAGGTGACCTATACACGTCTCATCTACGGTTCTAGAAGATGTCAAAAAATCTACAGCATTACGCCTGAACATATCTAAATGTTGTTGCAAATTAATGATCTAAGCTTGCTTTTGATCTGCGGCATCAATTCTTGTCATTATCATGTCCAAATGTTGATGTAAAATGTAATGTGGGTGGATATATGATGTACTTCCTGCCTCCAGCATCTCTCTCAATTTTAATTGGCGGCAATTCCACACAATTTGAAAAAATTTTTAATGATTTCTTCGCCATTTAAAGCCTCCAGTTTCCGTTAGGTTTCGTTTATAAACCAGATGTATGCATAAGTCTTTTCCGGTTTTACTAAGAGATGGCACCACCAAACCATACGCCACGTATAAATTTGACACCAGGTCAGTTTATTTGTATGGCAATAACCTACCAAAACACATACAAGTTGAGTCTGCCAATTGATAGTATCTCTGTTGTATAGTTAAGTGCTAAACGCTTTGCCTTTTCCATTTTATCAAGAGAAAGAGGCATTTGCTGGTGGAAACTTGGTGAAGACGCCCCATCGATTAGGACATGTGAGAGATGGTCTAGACAATTTAAAAGTGGTGATTTTAATGTGAAAGAACCTACTCACACCCAACAGCAATTAGCAAAAGCATTAAATGTGACACAAGAAACCATCAGCAGACGTTTACGGGCAATGGGGAAAATCCACCAGGCACCTGGGGAAACCGTCCCTTCGACACCAAGGCCAAATCGCTTCGACAAGAAGGCCATGCTTTGTGTCTGGTAAAACCAAATCGGTATTTTTTACCGTGAACGGACAACGATATCGCCAATAAATGATTAGTTTAAATCATGCATTCATTGAAAAACGATCCTCACTTGGCGCCATCACAGTATCACATAAATGGGGCACGCGCTCGCAGAGTAGCACTTCAGCAATATCGAGGAAGTTCGAAAGTGGCTTGACTACTGGGAAGGTATTCATAATTTGCCTGAAAGATGGGCTAAGTGTGTAGAAGTCAAAGGCCAATATTTCGAATAAACTCAAAATATATTTTCTTTGACATTTACGTGTTTATTTTACCACAAAAACCGGAAAAGACTTAAGCATACACCTGGTATACCTAATTTTATCCTATAAATAATCATTCAAACATAAAACAATACTACAGATATATTCCCATCTACAAAAAACAAATAAACCCGTCTGTTTATTCAGCGAGTTTGATGTAGTTCTCATGCCCCGAATTACTCGTACACCTACAATATTCGACGACACATAAAACTGCAAAAACTAACAGGACCCATAATTTAAACGCTGTAAAAATTAATAATAACGTTGGATCAGTAAACTTGTCGATATGGTACTCATCATTTATGCATGTACCGTCCGAACAGTTAAAATTTATCCTCCGATAATTTATTACATTTGCAAATGACGTTTAAATTTAGTTGCGCGCCGTGGTGATAAAAATAAAATTGCACTTTTCCATTGTTCATAGTACTCGTAAATGTTTTACAACCGCTATTCTGTTTTAATATAGATCCCAATTAATTTTCGACCGGGAGCGCATATTCATTCAAGATAAAAAATGGTTTCGTGTTTTCAATACGGCCTGACAACGTTTAGTTTTTATATTATGGATGTACATTTACTTATATAAATTATATGCAAAAACGACCTCTTCATAAATAATGTTAAATGCCTACAACATGCATGAGCGGTCGTTAATTTTTGATGCAGTACCCGTGTGGGATACAACTCTAATATGTAACCGCAAATCATTTAGTACTACCTTTTTATACGTTAATTGAGGTCGCTGGGTGTCATGTTAAAAATCGATCAACTTTAATCTAAATTATTCACTAATAACCCATCTAAAATGCATTTTGTTCAAACAATACCACACCCTTGCCCAGTACAGAAAAACTACACATCACATTGGATGTGCTTAGCGTGGGCGAAATCTCCTTATCTCCCGTATGTATGTATGTATGTAAGTATGTATACTGCACAACGACAGGGTATATGCTAGGACCACAAGAGCGAATCCTTAGCGTAGAAGGACCGTGAAGATCCCTTGTATACACAACTGGACGACACAGTGAAACGATCAAGGAACATGTATCGGATACCCGAAAGGAAGAAGGACGACAGACAAGAAAGAAAAAGATCCGTGACCTGACCGGGGGACCGACGGAGTGTCTGGTCTCTGTGACGCCAGGTTCCATGTTTAGACCAATTATAACACCTTTAACAACTAAATGACTTCGATGGGCATCGTTGACAACAAGCAAAAAACTAATAAAAGAAACTGGGGAACCGACATAAAAAATACTGGCCGGACAGACGGACCCCTTATACAGGGTGCAGCTAAAAAGGAAAGCGTGTTTAATTTTTTAATGAAATTCAATACTATTTTAAACGATCTTGAAATTGGATTATTTCAAAAAAAAAATACAAATATGAAGTTTGTTCAATTGCATTACTTAAACGTTTAAAACTGTCGATGATAATTTGACACTTGACACGAATTGGTCGCAAATTTTTGGTCAGGAGAGACAATTGTCCTCTTCTTGCTCTGTCATGCTCAGAAAGCACATATTTATCTCAAACTATTGAAATTGGAATCAAATTTCTTTTTGGTGCAACATCACTTAGTTAGTTTACACTTCATCGCTTGCAAAGATTATAAGATCCGATATATTTTTATAGTAATCCAAAAAATAAATTTCGCAGTTATGACAATTTATTACACCTGGCAAATGTCAGAAGTATTTTAACCATTATGTCTGCAAAAAAGTAGGTAATAAGTAGATAATTTTATAGTTTGAAACTTGCCATAAACATTTCCATAGTCACCACCGTCAAAATAAAAAAAATGTAAGAAATTTTTTGGCACACAATAGCTAAAAGGATATAAGTAAAAAGCAGATTTGAAAAATGACTGTTCTTAGAAAAATCTTAATTACTGCTGCATTGAAAACAGCAAAAAATACCGTGCTTATATAATTAAACCGCAAAATCGCGAGAATTAACTGGTGTAAAATTTAATAAATGTCACCTTTATTTTGACAGCTGTCATTAAACAATAAAAATGCGCCTTTTCCAAAAATGTTATAACACCATAAAGTCATGAAATTGTAAAAAACATTTTTTTTATTAACAAAATAACTACCGGACATTTTCTAATGCCCTTAATAATTAAAACAATACAATTTTCCAGCTGTCATAAAGATGTATACTTTCAAAAAAAATTAAAAAATGCAATGTTCTTATAGTTTCAGAGCTTTTAATAATATTATACCGATTGGAAATATAATTGTGTTTACAATTCTTCTTTTGGAACTCGCATTTATTAAAACGGTAACATTAACTCTTTTTAGAATTTGACAGCTGTCAAAAGTATTTAGTGTTTGCACCTGGGAAAGGAGCATAATTAATAAAGTAGTTGCTTTATTAATTCTACCGCTTTCAAAAAAAAATGTAACGGTTTTCAATGATAGAATTACCTAGAAAAACAATTTTTAGCTTTTGACAGCTGTCACACAGTTAGATTTGATTCAGATGACACTCAAAATTGTACGAAAAAAATATGATTTTACAACTTTACAATAATCAGCTTTATTTTGATTGAACCAACAAACGAAACAGGTAGCATTATTTTACATATTTTCTCACAGCTGTCAAAGAATAGTAACAATTGTTTTTATAGATTTGCAGTTTTTGAATGTTGGCAAGTTAGCAGAACAAATATAGGTATTGCTGAAGACGAATTTTTTTTTCTGCAAATTCCGTTGTATACTTTTTCTGTGTTACCGAGATTCCAGATAACAGCTGTCAAATATTTTCACACCTCACCGAACAAGAACGAGACAAATGTGTCTAAAAATTTAACAGATTTCTTGTAATCAAAGCTGTTCTTACAATTTGAAAAATATTTTGGCAATTACATTTTTTGGAATTTGACAGCGCCATAAACATTTTCATAGTCACCAATGCCAAAATAAAAAAAATACAGGACATTTTTTCGCACACAATATCTAAAACGATATAAAAAGCTGATTTGAAAAATGACAGTTATTAGAACAATCTTAATTGTTGCGCCATTGAAGACAGCAAGAAATATCGTGCTGCTATAGATTGTTTTTTTTCAATTTAGACAATCTGACAGCTGTCATCTAATAATTTATAAAGCCAGATCTTCAAAAAAATTTATAACACCATAAATTCATGAAATTGTGAAGAAAAACTATTTTTTTTACTAACAAAATAACTACCAGAAAATTAATACCCTTAATATGTAAAACAGTACAATTTTGCAGCAGTCAGAATCATTTTACATGTACTTTTCAAAAAAATTTAAAAAATGCAGTGGATTTTATAATTTCAGGGCTTTCAGTAATATTATAACAATTGGAAATATAATTGTTTTTACAATTCTTCTTTTGGAACTTGCATTTATGAAAACGGTAAAATTAACTCTCTTTAGAATTTGACAGCTGTCAAAAGTATTTAGTGGTTCCGCCTGGGAAACGACATAAAGACTAAAGTAATTGCTTTAATAATACTACAGCTTTCAATGATAGAGTTACCTAGAAAAACTATTTTTAGCTTTTGACAGCTGTCAGTTAGATTTGATTAATATGACACTCAAAATTGTAGGAAAAGGATATTATTTTACAACTTTATAATAATCAGATTTATTTCGACTAAACCAACGAACGAACAATGTAGCATTATTTTACATATTTTCACACAGCTCTCAAAGTATAGTAATAATTGTTTTTATAGATTTGCAGTTTTTGAATGTTGGCAAGTTAGCAGAAAAAATATAATGCTGAAGTACTTAATGATACAATTTTTTTTTTCAAATTCCATTGTATTTATACTTTTTTTGAGTGTTATCAAGATGCCAGATAATAGCTGTCATATATTATAATACCTCACAGAACAAGAACGAGATAAAAGAATTTTGGCAATTACATTTTGAGTTACATTTGACAGTTGTTGGAAGTGCTTTAAGTAACTATTATATCCCCCAATAGGGCATAAAAAGCAATACCTTTATAACTTTACAGTTTGGGAAAAAACGATAACCACTGCAAGAATTGAAAATGTTTAACACAATCATTTGTGGTGATTGTTACGATATTCTAAGCAGTGTATATGAAAATTAACTAGTTAATATACAATTATTAGATATACTTTGACAGGTTCGGTTAGACGTTCAAAGGAATTG
This sequence comes from Popillia japonica, assembly GCA_004785975.1. Lineage (NCBI taxonomy): Eukaryota > Metazoa > Arthropoda > Insecta > Coleoptera > Scarabaeidae > Popillia > Popillia japonica. Next base: position 18,447 of record ML218876.1, read on the forward strand.
CTCACAAATGATAAAATTAAGGAAAGTGGCCATATTTCCAAAGTGAGAGCTGTCAACATTTTTCCATTTATTAGCTTACAGAAACTGTCAAAAATACAGTGCTTTTCGAGTTTCACGACCTTTAGAGCAATTACAACCTCTGCACAACAACTTATTTTGTTAATATAACAATGCAATGAATTTGAATTCCTTTGACACAAGCATCTGGTGTTAAATTCGTCGATAAATTTGTAATTTTTTGAGTGTTGTCAAAAAACAGCTGTCAAATATTTGAATTCCGCCAAAACAGAAACAAAACATCAGCGTTTATGTTTCTTTTTTTCCACAAAATCTGTTCCTACAATTTGAAAATTGTGAGAAATATCAAACATATCTTTTTGAAAGAATTATAATCGTTCTTGTCAGGTGGTCAGTGCTGGATGGTGGTTTTTTAAGCTGAATTGCTTGTCTAACTACCGCTCCAGCTTTTTTCCGTACAAAAAAATCCCACTCTGTGAGTTTTTTTTTTCTTGAAGGTATGGAAGTTGTGTAAAACAGTTTTTATGCGACTTGACTAAATTGTAAAATTTAACAACTGTATAACATGAACAACCAGAAATTTTAAACACTTGACAGATTTGAATAAAACCGTGATTTAAGTATTAGATAACCTTCCGAAATTTGATATTACACCGTGTGATTCCAAGCCTGTTCAAACCTGAAACAAGCGGGCGGATCTTTCTGATATCTGGATGAATATAATTAAGTGAACACGGATTCTTCTCTTCTAATTAATTAGAAGGAGGCTGTAAAAATACTTGGAGAATGGTATAAAAGAGTGCGCTACGTTAATGGAAATATATGAAGGGAAGATATTTGGTAGGAACAAAGCGTCAAGATGCTGCGCTATGTATTAGACGATGTTATCGTCGTTATTAAGACAAATTAACGCTTTATAGACCTCAAAGTTTAATTAAACGTACACACCCTCAAAATGGAGAGATAACAAGCAACGAATGAATGAAAGAATGGCCGCTTGAACAGAAAAGAATTACTGTGTACTAACTAATTAATAAAGCTGATCTTATGCTGGTAAAATTGAAATAAATTGGGTAAATTATTAAGTCGAAAAATAATTATCAATTAAAGCATCTCCAGAAGAGCAGAAACATAAATCCTTTAACTTATCACCTAAATGTGTCACCCTGTATTTAATATGCAAGTGCAAGAAGAAGAAAAAGGTACACCTAATCAATACAAATTTATACGTTTATTTTTATCAAGTATTTACATATATGCATATGTATAACATTTAAGTCGACGAAATTTATCAACTTCTCGATACATTATTGTTACTCCTTTTATTTGGGATCCAAAGAGACACACACAACTACACTATATGTATATGTATATAAGATAAAGCCGAAGAACCAGATTCGCTTTCTACCTTCTTCATCGCAATTGGTGTGTGTCTGTTGTGTATAGGCATCGTTCTTTTTGTTGGCTTATCTTAACACCATCTAGGCAATGATATATTATTGCCGCCGAAGGAACAACGAAAATATCTAAAACTGTACGGATGATGCAGTTGTAAAAAAAAACTTGTTTATACTTTCCCATCCCATCCACGTCCCCTTTATGTACACCAGTCTTCGATAGGGAACTCATAATTAAAACGGTCTTTGTTTATTGACGAGATAAGGATTTAAACTTGTCTCTCGTCGTAATAATATTTTAGTGGCCCATTAGCTTATAGCTCGAGCTTTGTTTGTAAAATCCCGATCCACGGAGACGAGAATGATCACGCTTACCGAAAAACAAAAGGAATACGTACGAAACTGAAACAAGAGTAAAAAAAAGGAAAGATAAAAAAAATTGGGCGAAACAACCGTGTCGATAAGAGAAGAATGTGAAGTGCCATCGTTCCATCAGTATGCTGTGAATTCTGGTAGTAAAACTGTAGAAAACATGTTCGAAGGTTTTCGGACTCCATAGTTGTGAAATAGACGATTTGCTCTCTTCGCTGTTCAAGATAAGGTCTCTTCAAGTTGATGAAAATGTTTACTAAAACTGATTTTATAGCCGAGATGTATTTTTTTACTCATTTCGATTTTGCTCAATTGCCCAATTAATGAGATAAATTTCTGGAGGAATACAAAACGGCATTCGGGAAATTGTTCTGTTCAAACTGGTCTCTGACACTCTGAGGTCAAAAAAAAAGCCCGTGGCTTGTGTCAGATTCCAACTGTCTAAAAAACGTTTTCTCTCTTGGCATCTCGTCGTTCTACACTGGCATCCGTTTTCACATTTCTTCAGTGTGGTGTCTTTAAGGATGCTCATCCTCCTTCGTTTCTGTTATGAATTTTACGGCTTTATACTCGTACTGCCATTTTGCGTCTGATGTCATTATATCTGCTTCTTCGAAAATCTTGCCAGTCGCTTCGGCCTACATAAATCTGCCTAACAGCTAACCAACAGCTCCAACTCTTCTCCTGTCCTGTAGAATTTTTTTGAAACATGCATGGCTGGACAGTGCTTGGGTTAGAAAGTAGTCGAACTCTTCCTGAGACCGTTTTAGCCACCGTCTTATGTCGGGGATCAACGACGTCTTGTCTTGTCCAAGCTCAATATTTTCCTTTCAGCCATCTTCCAAATAGCCTTTGTCTGGCATAGGCTTTTAAAAATCCTCCAAATCTCTTTTTCCCGTTTCTGTATGACCACCAACAATAGAGCTACATTGGTGGTAGCCCATAAATTACTTCTACCCCCTCTGCGGATATTGTTGTATAGGCACAGACAATTCTTATGTTTATTAGACGCTAGAATCTTGCTAGAAAAATTTCGCAGACAGTCTTTGGTTGAGGATGACTTTACTCCAAACTGGGTCATGGAATTGACCACACTCCTAAGTGGCCAAGTGGCGATGATTGGCATTCGCCCCACTGTTACCCCAAATAAAGAAGTCTAAAGGATGTGTCTTGCATGTTTGGACACACTATCAGTCAAGATTCGATGGCCTTTTCTTGTTTTAAAGAATAGTATTGTAATACCTGCTATTGATAATTTTTTTTGTCTTTGAGTTAGTCGTAAGAAATAGTTCCTTGGAAATCCGAGAATATTTCAAGCATAATTTTGCTTGGGGTGGGCTGGGGCCAGAATTTATTCCAAGTAAGAGTATTTTCACCTAAGCCTTTGCCCCTTCGACTTTATTCCAATTCCAAATATGAAACGAAAGTGCTTCAGGCTCTCAAGCATTTAATATTGAGAAACATATTGCGGTGACCAATATCTATAAAGAAGAAGATCCGTTCAGAATTGAAAAACCATCATTTTCTTTAATATTCTAAAGACGCATTCAGACAAGAATGTGAACAAACTTACTTTATTTATGGTTATTTTGTTTCACGTACAATACTCCTCGTACAGACCTTATGCTCAAAGCCCCACCCATACATGATACAAAACGCTAACAACATCTACAGCGATATTTTTCTCGGCAGTAGGCATTAAGGCTAACTATATCTTTGTCATCTATAGGTTGGACGGATGCAGTGTTTTCATTGTTCTATTATTGTCATTGTTTATTGTAATCCTTAGATTCTAATTATATTTTGTAGTTTAATTCATTTTTTTTAGTAAGTATAAACTTTGTATGATTTCTAGTGAATTATGATTTTTCTTTTTTTTTGTATCGGGTGGCTAGCTAAGAATGCAAAGTGCTGTATCTCGTAAACTATTCGTCCGAAAGACTTGCGGAAAAAATATATTACTAAAGTGGACAAAATATTGTCAGATGTCCAAGATGGTCGCCAAGAGGCATAACCGCCATTTTAAATTTTTAATGTGCTTTTTCACTGAAATCCACCTAGGAAATGTTATCAAAAAATATGTACCTTTTAAAGCTTTATTCGAGTAATTATTGTTTTACACTTTGTGACGTATCTATTAAAATAAAGTGGTGGGGGTAATTCCATGTTTTTCTTTTTTAATAAACAGCTGTAACTCGTAAACTACTGAACGGATTTTAACAAACTTGGTCTCGTTGGGAAAAGCATATATTGTTCCATCAAACGCATCTTATCTAGGATATGTCTAATTCTTGGTGATGCCACCAGAGCGCGCTTTTCGATGTAAAATCAGAAAATTGCAAAATTCTCAAAAAAATTAAATGCAATAATATGACTTTGTTCCATAAAAATGTAGTGAAATGATACCTAAATAGGTTAGTGATACTTTTTTCCGCAAGTCTCTCGGACGAATAGTTTACGAGATACAGCACTTAGCTGGCCAGCCTGTACTTGGCATTTACTTTTTTGTATTTTGTCCTATTATTAGGTTGCAACCTGTTTGGCGATAAACCATGTTAAATGATATCGAAGGCTTCCACGGCCCGAGTCTCTATAATGAGGGTTTCCGGGTATTGACCTCCGCCAAGAACGCCCGTCATGCTCTCTCCTGTAAAGGCATCTACAAAATTCAGTCGTAAAATTTAGAGGAATAAAATCTGGAAGAGGAAGAAACCAGGATTATGCATATGTTTGATCTAACCATTCAGGGAAAAATGCTTAGAAATTATGTTGAGTAGTGGATCCCCAATTGAGAAAGAAAGAATTTGTATCCAACGAACATAGCATACTTTTAAGCCATAACATATCGTGTGTCATTCCAGATAAACTTACGTTTAAATTCGGTATTTTCTCGCAAGTTGTACAATTCATTACCAAAAATTCATCACCATCATTCACTACTGACATTGTAAGCCAAGAACGCCATCAAACCCAAACGGCCGATAAAGAGAACAACTGCAAATGCAACACTCCGTCTCTTATGTTAATATATGCTAATATTATGAAATGTAAATTGGTGCGGGTAATTCGAAAATAATGCCGCTGAAATTGTTTCATAATAACCATGATTATTATTTGTGAACTAATGGTATACATACAGTAGCGACTAGCAAAAAACATCAAGGTGGAATCAACGTATATGAGGGGGTACTACACAAATTGGATGTGATGAAAGCGGCCGCTTAAAATAAAATTTTAAACGGAGCTGAATTGAAAACGAAAACCAGTCCGCGAGATGTTGCAAGCGGATCTTATTAATTATTTCTTTATATTTAATAAGTATAATTGCTGCTCAACCAGTGGTACATGCTGTATATTAAAGAAATTGGCCGTGGCAGCATCGATGTTCTGGTTACTTGTTTTTCTTTTTTTTTCGTTTTATTATATACATAAATATATAAAGGCGAAGATAACGACGGATATCTTGTATGTATACGTATAGGGAAATTTATAATTATAACCAGAGGCTAGATGGATGTACAGATATTTTAATTAAAAGAGAGTATATGTTACACAAGCTCGGGTACTAATTTATTTTATTTACATATGAGCACGTTGAATGATTCTCTTACGGGTATTAAATTGTTGTGGCAAAAAACATGGGATGTAAATGAGAGGTTTCCATGTTATCTGTGATGATAGAGAAAATGTAATATCTCTACTCTTCATGCTTTATGAATTAATTTGTATTATGTTCAGATAAGATACTTTGTTGTAAATATACGTACATACTAGCAATTCAATAGCAATATCTATGTGTGAGAATATGTGAGAAATTTCTACAATTACTGCGTTCAATCAACAATGACTGAAAGGTGTTTAAATCGCCCGCACTTTTTTATGTTTGAAAGTTGGCGTTTCTACAACGTCTAATGTAAATAATCAGTAGCGTTGCACTGTGGAAAATTTTGGTCATTTTCGGATCAAAAATCTATAACTTTTGAATGGATGAGTATTTTTGTAAGATTCTTTTTTTGTTAAATAGTTGGAACTTTAAGCTTTAATTAGTATTTTCAATCATAAACATCGAGTAATAATAAAGAAAGTTTTGAACGGTTAAAAAAACATTTTTTTAAAGTTTTTGTATAAAAGTGTTATGTTAAGTCAAGTAAAAGAGGTGTTTTTATGTACTCTCTCATTAATTTTAATAGTATTAACAACTGACATTTGTTTTTTATAAATATTTATAGAGGTTATTATTAATTATTAGAGCTCTTGCTGTTGCTCTCTTGAAGTCACTCATTTGTGTTGGAGTTGCTTTACATATTGCACATTGTAGCCTTGCCAAACGTAGTGTCGATGTAATTACTAAGGTCTCATGCCATATCATAAACAACTCACTGAAGTATGGAATCTTTCCAGAGGGACTCAAGTTGGCTATTGTAAAGCCTCTTTATAAAAAGGGCAACCCGAAAGGACTGGGTAGTTACAGGCCAATTAGTTTGCTCCCAAGTTTTTCAAAACTTTTTGAGGTAGTAATGCGTAGTAGAACTCTCAATTTTGTAAATGACCACAAATTATTGAGTCAGTCTCAACATGGATACATCGAAGGAAAATCTACGTCGACTGCTTTATATGAATTTATCGAAGCTATTATAGAAGGACTCGAAACCTCAAAAATAGGCATTAGTGCATTCTTAGACCTGTCCAAAGCGTATGACTCTTTGATTCATGAGCTATTGTTAACTAAACTACAGACATATGGTATTTGTGGTAACGCGTACAACTGGCTAAGATCCTATCTTGAGAATATATCGAGAGAAGGTGTGAACTACGAATCTGCTATGGTTATTAACAAACATGGAGTTCCCCAAGGCAGTACTCTAGGTTCTTTATTATTTTTAACGTACTTAAATGACATTCACACTATCTGTTGGAGGTAATAATAATAATAATAATAATAATAATAATAATAATAAAACTCAGGCTCTTGTATTTAAAACAAAAAATTCAGTCGAAGCCATAATTGATGATATCATGTTAGGTGACTTGAAAGTCCCAATAAACAGTGATGCAAAAATCTTGGGAATCCATCTAGACGCAGGGCTCAACTGGCATGCTCATATTGCGCCACTCAATTTAATACTAACTAAAGTCTCTTTTGCCTTGAGCACTTTGAGAAAGTATATCTCTTATGAAACTCTTACTATGGTGTATCATGCGAATTTCGAGTCCATGTTGAGATATGGGATAATTTTCTGGGACAGTAACAGTAACATAGAACGAGTATTCGTCACGCAAAAAAAAAAACTATCAGAATCATCAATAATATGAAATATAATGAGACCTGCAGAGGAAGTTTCAAGGGACTGAAAATAATGACCGTATATGCCCTGTATATATATATATATGAATGTTTGCTGGTAGTTTTTAAAGATAAAAGTAAGTTGAATCATCAGGGACAGCATCGGTACGCCACAAGGGCATATGATATTAACTACCCTTACCATCGCCTGACTGTAACGGAGAAGAGTCCACAGTACAGGGGCATAAGATTTATAATTGTCTACCATCCTCAATAAAGACTGAAAGTAACATTAACAACTTCAAGTGCAAAGTCAAACAATTATTAATTGATGTAGAACCGTATGATCTAGATGATTTTCTGAATTATTAGCACTGTATTCTGCTTTGTATTTTCCTGTTGTGACGTTATTTCATTCCTGTAATGTGTTACATATTTGAAATATATTGCTATTATTATTAT